>CAJNIZ010005040.1:0-20225 GCA_905231905.1 Symbiodinium pilosum | reverse complement strand
GCACTGTACAAGCACTTTATCACATTGGGAATTATAGTAATATGGAGATTCTGCCGGGGATCTAATTTCCAGATCCTCCCAAAGGTCTAGGTATTCCGTCATGCCAAACTGGAACAGGACTCCTCATCCTCCCTCAGCTTCTTCATCCTCCTGTTTCAAGCCTCCAACTAGACTTGGCAATTTCCATAAAAGAAGCCGAATATGGACTCCAAAATACTGCAGCCTTACTGTAAATATCCACCCAAAAAAATACCTGTATTTTTTGGAACGTCCCATGTCATCATGTAAGGGGGAATAACCCCACTTAAACCCTAAACCCTTAACCGCGTGGAAGGAGACTACAGGCTGATGAACATAACGTACTGAGGTCCGGGCAGAGGAAAATTCCGTTTGAGACCTCAAGGAGAACGGCCCAGTAAGTTTGCAAACTAAACTTATCTTGGTAAACACCAAGGGTTTAGGTTCCCAACCCTGAACCCTAAACCCNNAAACCCTAAAACCCAAAACCTTACACCCTAAACCCTTCAACCGAGCGCTTGGGTTTCCTGGCAATTCGACGCGGTTTAGGTTTAGAGTTTAAGGTGGCCGCGGGGGTGAGATATGATAGTTTCCCAAAATAAAGGCACCCCAATATAGACCCCAAGATACTATAAACCTTCTTATGGGAACCCCCAAAAACGTACCCCCTAATTCTGGGAAACCCTAAACTCCATATATCTCCGAAATAACCCCGATAAAATCCCTATATATAGCCCCTATAATCATCCTTTAAAGCCATGTATGGCCTACCCCTAATGTTGGGAAGCCCCCATATCCCTTTCCTCCAGCCAAGGTGCAGGTCAGGGGTGGCGTGATTAGGGTTTAGGGTTTAGGGTTCAAGGTTTAGGGTTTAGGGTTTCGGCTTTAGGCTTTAGGCTTTAGGGTTCAGGGTTTAGGGTTTAGGGTTTCGTTCCCTTTTGGTGTCTAGCGTCTGCAATCTGCGTCCGTGGACAATAGCAAACTCTCGCTTGGCTTGAATGTTGCGAATATGGCCAAAGACGACACAAGGTCACAAGACTACTTGAAGTGTCAGGGGGTATAACCCCGAGAACGCAAAGAATAACCCCAGTTATCCCCATTACTAACCTACTTACTAAGTCCCCCTGACCTCCAAGGAAGTACTTGTCAAACGGAAAAGGGTCACCGAGATCTCCTTGATTTACGCTTTAGGTTTAGAGCTAAAATCAGGCTAATAAGCCCTGTCTGACATCAGCAGCGACATCCCCCCTTTAAGAATGAATAGTCCCCATGGACTAGGTATTTGATAATTCGGACCGTTGTTCACAAGGAGTAGGGGAGGGGGGGCTATTTGTAGGGTTTTAAGTACCCAAGCACAGTTAGCAAAAAGAAAACCTAAATGGTGTCCATATGATTGCCATATATGTCCACTTACTTCTTCCCCGTTTCTGTATTCTCATTCCTACTTGGCGCTTTCCATGCCTTTCCATTCTCTTCACCATTTGATTCTCCACTGTTATTCTAACCCCTATGTAATCCTACATGTCCTTTCCTGAAAGTTCCCATTTCATTTTCCACCTTCATTCTCATTTCGCTTCCCATCACTCGCATTATCACCTTTTTCTACCATAACATTGCCATTTATGCCCGATCCTACCCAAACCCTACGCCCAAATGGGAAGGAGTCTCAGACACCTTCAAAGTCTAGGGGTGAGGCAGATGCCCATTCGGGACGATCTGCATTGCAGTCAATGCCTGAGACAGGGCGCAGCAACTCACTGGGAGTTAGTAATTAGTAGGCTAAATGGGTATAGGGCATGCGAGGCTTGCTGTTGAGATTTACGCTTCTACCGGCGAAGGCAACGAGGGACGCCCAAGCTGCAAGAGCCCAAAGGCGATTCCAGCTTACTGGGGAATAGATTATATGGGGATATATGGGGATTATGTTCCCTTATTCCCTACTAAGCCCCAGTAAGCCAGTCTTGAGGGCAGCACACTTGGTATCCGCCGGTCGTTCGCGGCGGACAGCCTGGGCAGCACTGCTCCAGAATCTACATTCAGTTGAGGAACCCCCACATCACACATAACAGCATTAAAAATAACGATAAGAATATAGTCCCCCTTAAGTAGATAGAGTATGGGGTATATGGGGATCTTATTACAATATACCCAAAGCCGTATTCTATCTACTTAAGAGGGACTATAGTATGATACTAAAATAGTGTCCAACATGAAGCTCACCTCAGCCGCGGAATGGCAGCTGCAGAAGTCCAGACACACGCGGGTGACATAGGGTTAAGGGGGATATACCCAATAAGGGAGAATCAAATGCAAACGAAGAATGAAATGGAAGCTGGGATGATGTACTACAGCCACATTTCTGCATCTCTGCGCTCAAGCCTGGCCTCAAAGAATTGGCTGTTGTTCATGGCGTCTGCGGCCACACAACTTGCTTCGGACTTACTGCTGGCATTGAGTTCTGAGTGACCTCGCGCAGATGATGGGATGCAAGGCTGGGGTTTTAGGGCCAAGGAACTGGGGCAAAAGCAGATATCTACACGGCAACGCCGATGAGGCTCCGCCTTCACAGAGCATAAGGACATGCACCTTCCAAGCTAGCCCCCATGCCCTGGAGCCCAAAACAAGCAAGTTCGTCCAGGCATCTTCAGGTGCTCGGAACATGCAGGCAAGCTTGGACCCAGTGACAGCCACCAACCAGGCACTCCAAAATCCCCCCCTGAAGGAATACGCATTAAATCAGAATGCGGTATTTAAGGATCCTTTGGGCTGCATTCCTGAATGAGGGTGTGGGGGCTCGCTCAACCCAGCAATACTTGCACAGCCCCATTTTCGCACCGCACTCCGTAGATGCCAGCTCACCTTCCTGCCCTCCTTGCTCCCACTCAGCCTTTCTCCCAAACCCCTGGAGTTTTAGATAGTTTTAGGGTTTAAGGTTCAGGATTTAGAGGGTTCAGGGTTTCTAGAAACTACATCCCCCTTATGGGTTCCTAGAGCTCACCCAGTAGCAGTATAGAGTACAATATTGGGCCTTCTACTTTAAACATCCCTCCCAGTTGTCTCGGCATGTTGTTCAGCCGGCTGCCTCAAACGCAAGCGGCTCTTAATGTAATATGATAAGGGGGTTTCCCCAAAATTAGGGGTACCTTTTGGGGGTCCCCATAATAAGGACTATAGTATTTTGGGGTCTAAATTGGGATCCCCGTATTTAGGGAAACTACCATAAAATACGATCTACTCTGAGGTAATACCGTGCAATATGCTCTGAGATCAACTCATGATATACTTTACGTGGGAGTTTCCATCAGACCAATGTAGACCCCAACATCCTGTAATCCTTATTACAGGGATCCCAAAACAGTACCAAAATTTGGGAACCCTAAACCCTAAAGAGTAGCTTCCATGGTCCTTTCCATTATCCCAAGAATTACATCCACACATGTTAAGTCATACGAGCCATAGTCTAAGCTCCTAGCATCCCCTTCATAACCACTATAATACTCCCCTCTATATTGCCCTAAATAAACGCTTATAAGGAGTATAGACCCTCAACCCTAAACCCTAAACGCTAGAAATGGATCCTATATTCCCCCAGTTTCCATTTCATTTTCCATTTTCTTTTCCATTTGATTCTCCATTATAGTAGATTCCATTTTATTTTCCATGAGATGGTATGTATGTTCTGAAAACCCTAAACCCTAAACCCTCAACCCTAAACCCTAAACCCTGAACCCTAAACCCTAAACCCTAAACCCTAAACCCTGAACCCTAAACCCTAAACCCTAAAATCAGGGGCATCCGCAGCCCGAAGGCTCATTGGACGTTGCGCAAGGACAAGCACCGAAGAGAAAAGCAGGACAAGGGCAAACCTCTTCCCGAGTGGCAACGGCTTAGGGTATAGGATTTACGGTTGGGGGTTTGGGGTTTAGGGCAAAGGGGGCAGAGCCCATCCCCCCCAAAAAAGATCCTTTCTTCCTGCCACTCCCTCTCTTACTCTTGCTGTGCCTATGGCTGTGTCATTTTACTACCAGCCCCCTGAAGATACCGTCCAGCATATCATGATAATGAATTGAGAAAATGTGCTTTACAGGGGCTAAACCCTAACTGAGCTGTAGTCTAAACTCCTAGTATACCCACTAATAGCCCCTATAATCCTCCCCTGTATGACCCCCCATACCTTTCATAAGTTTAGACTCTGAACTCAAAATCCTAAACCCTAAACCCTATACCCTAGATAGTCCCCTATATAATCCGCCTTTTAAGCTAAACCCAGAGGGGCTTTCACACTGGCAAGTCAGGAATGCTGCCAGAGCCGGGCATCTGCCTTTGCAATATAGTCCTCCTCAAGTAGATAGAATATGTTTTAGGGTTTAGGGATTAGGGTTCACGGTTTGATCCCCTTAAGTAAACAGAACATGGGTATATGGGGATCCTAATATGATATTGGGCAATTCGACACTGTATGTACTTAAGGGTCACTATATGTGGTAATCTAGAAACAGTAATATATGAAAAGCAATATGAGAAGATCTATATGGATAGCAATATAAGAGGATCTTACCCAGGTTCTAAGAACCCCCCACGGCGGAAGCCTACTGTATTGGAAACCCTCTATCTCTGGACAATTTCCCTTACTGGTGGTTAACAGGGAATAAAGGACTATAATCCCTGCACAATATGATCCCTTCTTCCCTACTAACCCCCAGTATGTTCCTGCCGTCGGGATGTAAGCCCGAGCCGGGTGCGTCCTGCCTGAAAAGTGACCTCGCCTGCGCGACAACTTCATTCTCCCTAGATTGGGTTGCTGTATAGAAACTACAGACACAGGAATAGTAATTGTACTGACAATAACAGCTAGAATAACAAAGATAATAAAATATGTAATATCAATAGTAATGGTACTCGTCATCAAAATAGTCGTGCTCACAGTCGTGGCCGCTGTCTTCATCGTAGTAGTAATAGTAGTAGTAGTAGTAGTAGTAGCAGCAGCAGTAGCAGTAGCAGTAGCAGTAGCAGTAGCAGTAGCAGTAGTAGTAGTCGTCGTCATCGTCGTCGTCGTTGTCGTAGTACTAGTAGTAGTAGTACTAGTAGTAGTAGTAGTACTACTACTACTACTACTAGTAGTAGTAGTAGTAACAATAGTAATTACGGTGTTTTCCAAAATTAGGGAAACCTTTTATAGGTGCAGGTTGATTTTCTTGACACTCAAGGATACCGTCTGTATTCTACAATACTATGCGTACCAAAGCCCAAAGCAGAAGGCACTTAGGCACATGCAGGTTTTTTGCCTTTTATTGCTGCATACCTACATCATGGTATCTCGAAATAAGTTCCCTAACAGAACCCTGCCTTGAAGAAGGCTGCTGTACAATCAGAAATACCGCAACTTTGCTACTAGTAGCAGTAGTAGCAGTGGAGTAGTACTAGCAGCAGTAGCAGTAACAGTAGCAGTAGCAGTAGCGGTAGTAGTAGCAGTAGCAGTAGCAGTAGCAATAGCAATAGCTGATAAGGCTAGGGGTCAAGGAATGAATCAACCCGGTATTCCGCGACGTAGAAGGCTCGAAATGGCAGAGTAGTCTTCAGGACGTTGGTACTGGTTTAACCTTTCTTCCAAAGACCCGACCCCCTTCTTGCTTGCACGAAGCATGCCCCCACATCTATGCTGGATGACTTTCAGGGGTTACAGAGTCATGGAAGTTGTTGACAGAATTCCAACGGATCACGTTTGCTCCATGAGTCGGGCGTAGCACGCAGCATCTGCTTTTTTGAAAGATTTGGTAGACAAAGGGTTTGGATCTACGTGAGTTTAGACGCGCACTCCTTGCTTGACTGGATGTAAGGTCGCAGCCTACAAAGAGTCCCGCAACAAACCCGCGCAAGTCCCAGTAGCTCCCTGATGGCTGAGAGAGGATCTTTTGGTCGAGCAGTTCCAAAAGGCACCACGTGCTGGCTGTCAGGGCCGTAGGGTCAGGGCAATTTGAACTGTGCCCGAGCACTCATGGGCTAAGAGCACTGCAGCTGGCATTCTTTGCCCTATCTGGCCTATCCAGAGACACAAGGTTCTGTTTCTGCTGAAGGCCCTTGTAGTTTGCCTTCGGTTGCCAGGCTCGCGGTTATTCAATGTTTAGAGGACATCTCCTGTCACGGGAGAGATTCGAAAGCATCCCAAAGCTGTGATGAATCAAGAAGAGAGTACATGGTAGTTTCCCAAAATAAGGGGACCCCAATATAGACCCCAAAATACAATAGTCCTTATTATTGGGACCCCAAAATGGTACCCCTAATTTTGGGAAACCCCCACATGTGTAACTAACGTGCCAAGTTGCCCTTGGACATTTTCCATCAGGGAGGCCCCTTCAATCCCGACACGCACCAGAATCCATAGTGGCATAAGTAGGGTTAAGGACAGCGACCCTCCTAATAGTGCAAAGTGATCGTCATAGTAATGTGCGCATTACTGCAAAGTCTAAACCGCCAGCTAGGCGCGGAAACCCTAGACTAAATATCAATGTTTAGGGTTTGCGGTTTCGATTTGCAGTTCCAACCTTTGGCATTAGGGAATAACGATCCATCTCCAAAGTTGTTTGTCAAAGTGTGCATATTCCCTCTTGAGAGCTCTACATATTTTTCCTAATGCATCTCCAGACCACCTGAGCAACAAACTATGAGACCGCCCGCGCCCTGCTGACTAAGTAGAGCGTCTCCTACTTGAACCTACAGCCGAAGAACATGCCTTTGACCCACTCATCCTTGCAATCGAAATGAACTTGATTTGCTATTCGAGAGCACAGTGGGTAGAGGTTTGGTAGGTAGGCATTCGCGTGGGAATCTCTAGCCGCCCCAGAGGCTAAGGCTATCGTCATCTTCTGGCACGCTCAATCTGCATGCGCCGCCAGTCGTAGAAGCCCCTTTGTTGGAGCCGCGCTTCAGACATAGCCCAACGCATGACAGCCTTAAACCTGAATCCTGAGACAGGCAGGGCATCGCGACCATCATGCAATGGCAGCTGGCATGGCTCAGGAATGTTCAGATAGTTCACTTTTCGGCTTTCAGAGTCATGTACGATTGTAAGGATTCAGGGTGTAGCTTATCCAGTCCAAAAAAGGCGTCCTTTTTGAGTAGCAGCTCAGTTCAGCATTGCACTGCAGCCACGAAATCAGGGGCTCTTTCTAGACCATCCAAAGTGCTCCAGCCCCAAAAACCCTGAATTTTGTAGGGACCCCAAAATGGGTGCATCACAATGAGAAGCAACATGCAAGTCAGCAACGTCCTCCGCAAGAAACGTTCAGCACGTTGATTCGGTGTGCACATACTATAGGAGTTCTGATGACCTGATGACTGCAATACACTCTAAACCCTAAACCTTCGCTACTACGCAGCAAAGGTTGCAGGACCACCGCGTGACATGACATTTATACCACCACACAGGCGCGTGTCTGCACTCGGACAAACGCACGCATACTACCAAGCATGCAATTTGCCAGCCTAGTACAGGTGAGCAAAACCTGAGCCGCGAATTGGGAAACGGCCCTTTCAACAAGCTCGATCTTTGCCTCCGATGAGGGATAGCTTGAGCTTTGTCGTTGATGTTCACTTCGAGGAAACAGCAGACACACCAAACTTGGAAAGGTGTGGTGACGCTTCTTCCTTGGCAGGTAGTTATTGGGTGGGCACCCTTAAAAAGAATACCTATATAAACCTCATGCAGCACCATTTCCCTTGTACCTGGGGTGTCTTTAGTTTTGAACTTGAGGTCATCTTGGTGCAGGCCTGTCAAGAGGAGTTGGCCAGCCGGAAACAAGGCCGCAGCTCACGTCACGGTTTAGGGTTCAGGGATTCTGGATGGATACCGAATACCTGGTACAGCTGCCTGAGCACCCTTGAAAAAGCTGCCACTTGTTTGCGCGTCCTCAATTCTTTGGTTTCCAAACCAGGGGTCCCCGTCACAGACTTCTCCCAAAGACAAGTCTTTGCAAAAATGAGAGCACCTTTTGTGAGCAACGCCGTAAACTTGAAGGCCTTCCTTCAAAGCCAACATTCTGCCCCTCACAACCGCCTGACATGAGCTGAGCTTCTCATAGCCAACTCTCTGTCCATCCAAAACAGGTCACAACTTTACCTTAACCTTGCACCAACGTCCAGTGTCAACTTGCAGCTGGAGCCTGGTAAAAAAAGTTAAGATCCCGTGTCCCACACCCCACGCCCTGCATCTGACAAAGCTCCGGAGAGGGCAAATGAGGACAATGTTTCCCGACCTCAAACCAAATGGTGATGGTGGGATATATGTATATATATATATGTATAGAGAGATAGAAGCATGCGTACAACGCATGCAAGATATGATCCTCAAATTTCCTTGATGTCCGGCTGTTGAAACTGAGCCAGCAAATCCCGAGTCTCTTAACCCTACTTCCTAAACCTAAACCCCTACCCTAAACCTTGAATAGTAGCTTCCATGTTCTTTCCATTATCTCAAAAGAATCCCGATATAACCTGACCCTAAGGCCTAAACCTCAAACCAGGCGTGCATGACTTGCGCAGTCACTTGGGCAGCCTCAGCAGCGCTGGTTTGGACTTCGCCTGGGGACTAGCAGCTTGCAAGCTCGCTCCTCCGCTTCAGTCAGAGAAAGGGATTTGGAGGGTAAGATTCTAGGGTTTAGAGTTTAGGGAAGCTCCGGAGTTTTGAAACAGAATGCTTGAAAAATTGGGAATGCGGATGAGGGTTTAGGTGTTTAGGAGTTGATTTCAAGCTTGGGCCCATGACGGTGCAGGAGTTTGGAAGTTGTAGGTTTTAGAATGAAGGGCTGTAAGGACACAGGTTTGCAAGGCTTGAGTTTAGCTAGACGCCCCTTCTACCTTCTACATACCCTAAGTACCTACTATTAGGGACCATCTGCCCCTATTCAAGGGTACGAGTAGGGGCCTGGTAGCGGCTCGGGAGCAATATGCGCTTGCTCCTTGCTGGGAGGATCTTAACCTCGTTTGGCCATGCGAGAAACGAGGACTTCCGAAAATTCGGTGTCCCTTCTTGGGTACCCCTATGCTATCCTATGCTAAGGATCCACCCGTGAAGGTTCCCAAATCCATCTCTCCCTTACCCATGAATATTACACATCCTCTCTCGGACCCTTTTTTTTGGGCGATGCATTCAATACGGAGTAGAGGGTGGGTTAAGAAAAGGGACAGGGGATCTTCGTTGTTCGACTTGGTTGATCACTAGACTCAAGCCACGCCCAGTTCCCCGGTAGCGACCTTGAATGGGCTGTGTCAACGGCTTGTGAGGGGTTGGCTTTGTCAGCAGGCTCAAAAGGTATCATGAGCCTGGGTGGGATCTGGCCCATGGGAGTATGCCGAAGTAGATATGATCAGTGAAAGCCTGCTCGGGGCGCCTGCGCCGTCATTTAGCCGCAGCACATACTATGTAGTTCTGCGCAGGGGAAACGAGAGAGCGCAGTTCGGAATTCTTGTCAGGAATATGAGAGGGTCTTGAAGAGCAAGCAGAGCAGCCAAGAAAAAAAACTGATCCGTGGTCCACAACAGCACCTCCAGAGAGCCACGTCTTCTGGAGGCGTAGCTTTCCTGCACGTGCGAACAACTGGCACTCTGACACGTCGTGCAACATTCGAGTGTGCGCGGTAGTTTTGGCGCCCTGCAACGCCTTTTGACATTTGAAGCGCCCTGACGGCCACGCGTGGCACATCAAAGCGCCCTGAATGCCGGATACACCATTCAATCGGAACTCATTGTGTATTCGGAGCGAGGTGTATCTGTTTTCCTTATTGCTTCGGATACACCAACCGAGGGGTTGTATCGGCAATTCGTTGCGTCACGGCACGGAGTAGCCAAATTTCGTTTGGGCAGACCGTTTTGCAAATTGACCCGAGCTGCTTCCTGGGTATCGAAAACCGGCCTGCTTCGGTCCTTCTTTGCTGACCTGGTTATGAGTATGGGACAACTCCGCTTGGTTGCCCTTCCCTTCTCTCTGTCAGGAAGACGTAGCCTGCGCGCCTCGTGTCATGTGGATTATTAAACGGCACTCCTTTCAGCGGCTGCTTGTTTACAGGCACACAGTAGTGGTGGATGCCCCCAGGCCCTTCACCCACCCAGGTTTACCCCACTTGTTGAGCCATCCAACTTTGATTTTCTGTGCTTGGGGTGCTTCTTAAGACTTGAGCAAACGATGACTACTGTAGCAACATGTAGCAACTTACAGGCAATGGTGACAAGCTTGAAGGTCTCGCTCAGCCGTAAAACCTAAACGGTTGGCTGGTTTAGGATTGCAAACGCTAAGATGATGCGGAAAGGGTGCGAAGCATGATCGAATTGTACCGAGCTCTCTTTGAATTTGAAGGGCCTACAAACAAAACCAAAGCCACGTGTTGTAAGGCTTTATCAAGGTGGCTCATTGGTTTTTGGGAATTGCCTAACCCCCCAGGCTGTCAGCACTTGCATGACCGACAACCTTGACATTGCAGGTTTTGTTGATGGCCGCAGAAACTGTCCGGCGAGATTGTCCAGACAAGGCAGTCGCAGAGGCCGTCACGGTAATCCCGCAAACTTATCCCTGGCTAGCAGAGAACGAAAGAATGGAATCGAAAATGGAAACGATGCACGTATTACAGTGACTGCTACATGAATCCCTTCCTTCACTCTGCGCCAACTAAAGGTATGTAAAGCATTGCTAAA
Source organism: Symbiodinium pilosum (assembly GCA_905231905.1). Classification (NCBI taxonomy): domain Eukaryota; class Dinophyceae; order Suessiales; family Symbiodiniaceae; genus Symbiodinium; species Symbiodinium pilosum. The sequence continues at coordinate 9,524 of CAJNIZ010005040.1, read as the reverse complement.
GGTGGCGGCGGTCGTCTTTCTAGTTTCTAGACATTCTGGAAGCAGTTCTGCTTCCAACGGAAGATTCGGGCAAATACTCCCATCATTCGCTACGATTTCGCTGGTAAGGGGTACGCGCTTTGGATGATGCAGACTGGCTGGGCACAGCCACAGAAACTAATTCGCAGTTTCCCAAGTGGGTCCTGAAGGAGGTTCCAGGATTGTTCGGGTGCGTTGATTCCATAGCCAGATGAAACGAATGCAGGCACAGCTGTGTCTTGTCTTGCGTGGTACCGCGACCAAGCATTTTCCCGGACATCCCTCTTCTGGCAACCGCCGTTGCAACCCCAGACGTCTTCCCTGAAATCAGAGCTGTGCAATTTCGGAATGGAGAGACACCCATGTGTGCCTGGCTGAAGCTAAAGTGTCATCTGCTCGTAGCCATGGCTTGTGCAAAACAGCTGAAGAAAGCTCGTGTGCCCCATCTGTATTTCAAGGCAAAGGAGTCAATTTCAGCAAACGCGAAAGTCAAAGCTTTGTAGCAGACGATCCTTTAGGAGCTCTACAGAACAGCATTCCACAGTCCAGAACTACACCCTCAACCCTAAACCAGTCGAGCAAGGGAGTCCCTCAACATTTTCCATGTGCAATCCTGCAGGGGAACCCCATGATCTCATCGCAATGCCTGTTTATATATAGGGCCCCGAAGCTACCACCAGCTGCAAAATCTCCCACATGATCCCAGATCTCCTCAATCCTGTTTAGGTGAAAGCGAAGTTGGGGCTTGAAGGACCATGTTCAAGGTTAGGGTTTAGGGTTCAGGCTCCTATAGAGATTCCTCGTCAAACTTGCCAAATTTCCTGATCCAGAACCTCGTAATCTCCCTTGTAATTCCCACATATTCGCAGGGCTCACAATCCTTTTCCTGTATGCCCAAAACCATAACAGTTCCTAGGGTTAAGGGGTTGTTTGGGAATTTCCGAAGGTCAGGATCCGACCTGCTGACAGAAGGCAAGTTTACCTTACTAAGAGTCCTTCTACACACCACCCGAAAGTGAGTCTCAATTGAAGAGTTTTTCAGCAAAGACCACCTCATATTCTTCAAGTCACACACGTTTCGTCCCTGCAACACCTATAGATCAGCTCCTGCAGCACCTAAACTTTAAACCCGCACCCCCCCAACTGCCTCCACTTCAACGTACCGAACAGTAAGCAGGTTCTAAGTTTCGAACTACGGGCCCTGAGTCGGGTTTGTACGGGTCTCGACTGTATATAATGAGGATGCGAGGATTAAAGGCCCATATTAGGGGCCCATAGTTCAAGCCTTACTTGAAGGATCATGGGGTTCAGCAAGTGCTTATAGCTGCAGTTATACCCCTATTTTTAGTTGGGGTAACATCTATATGTCCACTTATAATTAGGGTTATACGCCAAGCTCTAAATTGTTACTGAGTCCGATGAACCTCCAAGTGGTAGTTTCCCAAAATTAGGAGTACCATTTTTGGGGTCCCCATAGTACGGATTGTAATACTATGGGGTCTACATTGGGGTCCTAAACCCTAAACCCTAAACCCTTGTTTTTGGGAAACTGCCAAGTAGACAGGTGACCTGCGAGCTCCTCCGTGCCGCAGACGGCACCACAGGCCCCTCTCGACGGACGCTCGAGGTGTTTCTGGTCAAGCAGCGTGCCTGATTTAGGGTTCCGTGTGTGAGGGATTCAGGGTTCTATGCTACCAGAGTTATCGGTTTCCTTCTTCAGAAGTTGTCTATCCAAATCCGTATGAAACCGTAGTGTTTCAAATGCCTTGGGTCTCGACATGTGTTTTGGGGAAGTGCTAGAAAGCTATTCTCTTTGGGGCGTTTGCATGATCCCAGCCTACTTGAGTTGCCATTGCTTCTCCTGCTTGCATGCTTCAACGATGTAGCAATGGGTTTCCAGCTGTTGTGGGGCAGTATGAGATTTGGTCGCCCTGTAGGTCGGGATTTCCACTGCAGTGTAGCCGCAAAACCAATGACTGCAAGCATGAGCTTTGAAGGGCCCCTCGCTCCATGACTTCATTGAGCCCAGCGTGCATCCGCCATTCTTAACAGAGTTCCTTGCAGACGTTCTTCAAGCACAGAACTCCAATCCCTATCTCCCGACTTATCTAGACCCGCAAGAGGGACCCGTGTCTGAGGAGTCTGAAGATGGATCGGATCGAGCACCTTGCCTGAAATCATGCAGGGACAATGCGGCAAATGCTGTCCGAAGCACGTAGAAATTGGTAACTCCAAAGAACCCCCAAAAAGATACCCCGATCTCTCAACCCTAAACCTAAGTCCTCAAACCTCATTTTGGCATTTAGGATCTATAGCCAGCAAGGCCTGTGACTCGAGGCACTCCTCTGTGTTGGGAAAGGCCTAATGCAGGGGCCTGAATTTAGGGTTTCGGGTTTATAGGGCCTAGGGTTTAGGTGTAGGAGCCTGAATGATTACCAAATACCACTTACCGAGCTGTAACTATGAAGAATATGGGCCCACGGCAGCCAGATTATTAGTACTAGTAAGGATTTTGGGCTTTAATCAATTCAATCTGAGGTAAGGGACTTTCTAGTCTGACTGGTTGTTCTCGGTTTTCATACCTCTTGCTACTTGCTACCACTGAGAAAGGCCTTGCGAAGGTGGGCAGCCGCGCAGCATGCAAGACCCCTAAACTCCGGACCGGGAGAGAGTGATCTGAGGCTAGCTCAGCTCAAAGATCGAAGCGCAGGGGCGTTGGAATGGCGATTTCTGCAGCTGCCGGCCATCAGTGATGGGCTGCCTCCAGCCAGTGCGCTCGTGCAGGAAGATGGGGCTTTCCGGAAATGAGGGGTCCTTTCTATGCTGGCCATACAGCATGGGTTGTAGTATTTGTGGTGTATATGAGGGAGCCCGGGCGTCAGGGTCATAAGGTTCACAGGCAAGTACGTATTCAACAAGGCTCCTCGGCAAGTTCCCTATGTATTCTGGTAGAATGCTGTGGTTCGCATATTGGGAATATGTGTAATTGGGGGAGGGGGCTAGAGTTCTGCGATTCAGCTTGGGCGGAAGGCTTCAAGGTTGTTAACCCGTAGCTCTAAATCCAAAACCCGAATTCTAGTGCTATGTGCATAGTGGTGGGGTTTACTGCTGAAGATGCCTTTAACCTCAAACCCTGACTTCCTTCGTAATTCGCTCGTTGTTGGAGGCTCGTTTGGTTTTTGTCTGCAATTGCCCCATGAGCTGCCATAATTACTACGGGGGCCCAAATCATTACAAATATGATGGTCCAAGATTCCTGGTATGCCTGTGGTCTAGGGTGCCTCAAATACACCTTCAAAGGAGATCGGTAATTTTCAGAGCCTATAAACCCCTGAACCCTAAACCCTGGACCTTAAGCATTAAACCATTATTTCGGCCGCGGCTGCGGTTTTTGACCCCAAAGACCCTGACTCCGGGCCCAGTCTCGCACAGGAGATTTGCCCCAGCGACTGCCTCGCACTGCCTGTCTTTCTTGGGCAGAAGCTAGGGTCCTGAACTGGAATCCCCTCTCCCCTTTCAATAAAATCAATCACCCCCTAACTACTATTATGTGTGTGTATATGTGTATATATATGTATATATATATACGTTTCCGCCTAGGCTAGAATGGTACTATATTGGGAAAGGGGGAGGAGATGTCATTATGCCGGGTTTGGTGCGCTTTTGGTTCTGGCTCTTCCTGCTTTTCGCTTCTGTGTCAATTGTTCGCGGCCAAAGCGGGCAGGGGACTCAGGATTTCGAGCCTAGGCATGTCATGGTCAACATGGTTGTAGCATCAACACCAACACCCATGTGGTGTTCATGACCGTTGTTGTTGAGTGACGCAATCTTATCTTGGCCCGATCTTTTCGGGACCCATGAAGCCCTTGTAGACCCTAAACCTCAGAACAATCAAGCATGATCCCTAAGCCCTGATCCAGCATGCTCACACCCGCTACGTCCATCCTTCACAGGAAGTAAGCACAAGGAAAGATGTGAGAGTTCTACTGAGGGGCACGCGCCGGACCTAACGAACCTTAAGCTTTCGGACTTCACAGAGGCAATTCCTGTAGAATCCTAAGCCTGAGGGTCTTTCTTTTTCTAAGTCAAAAATGATCAGCCTTCAAAGCAGTGTGGCTTTCAACTTGAAGTAAAGATCTTTCCTGACGTCCGTCTAACACGGCCAAAGCCCCCTTTTGGCACATTTAGACAGGGGTTTGGAAAAAAGGGCGCCACTTTGTGCAAGTCCTGAAAAATGATAAAAAAAATCAGGAGATCCCCAGGTTGCACTTGATCATATACTACCTGGAGGTCCATGGATGGCCATGGGAGTGGTGTTGACAGCATTTTTGTATCTTGTCCTACACTTCTTACAGGTGCTTCAGAAATTCTCCTGACTACCCGTGAATCTCCACGCAGTTCTTTTGTGGGGTGTAATACTACCTGTGACCGAACAGCTGAGCATGCAGAGCCTTGGCGGTCAATGACCCATGAAAAAGAAACCTGAAGAGCAGAAGAACACCGTTATGTTGTGCGCATCTTGGTAGGAACTGTACTGTACTTTGGTTTCGTGCATAAGCTTCTGATTGGCAAGCCAAGGGAATATGCACTGCTGAAGGAGGACATCCTTAAGAGCAAGGCAGTTCCACAGCACTCCAGCGCACACCTGCGGACGGCCGACAGCCTCACAAAGATCATGGCGATCTTCTCCACGCAATACCTGGGCCACTTCCGCTCCCAGGTGGCCATGCTGAAGCAAGCTCTTTAGCTACTATGTTATATAGGGGTTATATAGGGGTTATATAGGGGTTCTATAGGGGTTCTATTGGGATAATGGAAAAGAAACTGGAAACTACTATACCCTACATACTGTTGGTTAGTGGGAAACTGAGGTTGTTTGATAGTCCCTTTCTATTCCAGTTCTGATCCTTATAATCCATGCTTTCATTCCCTACTACTGTTGGGCGAAACCCAACAGCTGTGGTTGCGGTATGGAGGGGTATCCGAGCAATAGAGCCTTCGTGTTGGGCGTTGAGCAGTACGTACCTTCTTTTTTGCTTGCCGTTCGATGGGTCCTGTGGGGCAGGAGCTAAACTTCGGCCCAACATCCCCCAAGTGTCTACAAGTTCTATCTATGGCTCACACAGACTTGTGCCGCACGTCCTGCCGCTTTTTTGTTGCAGTCGAAACGTGCCCCATGTTGTGCATGTGCTGTCTCCCGCCTCTTACAAGTCCCTGGGTATGACTAAGCCCTGAACCCTAAACGGAAACCGAAGTTCTGAACCAAGCCAACCGTGAACCATCAGGTCATGCCTCTGGCCGAGAGAATTTCAGTCCACGAGGGGCTGGAGCACAACTTGCTAACTGCTCTGCTCACCAACTTCCCAGACTGCTCAGCTTGGCAGGCGCCGCGAGTAGAGTAAGACTCTTTACCAAGCAACAACCCACTTTCCAAGAGAGCCCATAGTCCAAAATGCTATGCAAACGATCAGCCTGTAAGTCAGAGTTCTTTATATGCATATCGCTGGCATTTCCCCTTGGCGGCTACCCGGGTCTTGTGGGTGCCAGTCCAACTGCAAGTACATTTGTATTTAGGGGCCCCCGCGACTGTACTCCTCAACGCTGAACCCCTAACAGCTCCTATTGTACATCGCAGACTAACGAGCGTCTGTGTCGTCCAACGGTGGTAAAGCCAAACACAGCTTCGCAAGATTCAGGTTCGGGCAATGGTCTTCTTCCTGTTGACTAGAGGGCTGCTGAAGCGGTCCTGAAACCCTCCACCAGGGGACAAAAGCAAAGGACCTTAATTCGGTCTCATAAGGGCCCCCAATGTGTCAACATGGAAGCATACACGTTATACCACGTGCCGCGGACACTAGTCTTTGCGTTTGGCTTGGGGCTTCCGTCTTAGTTTGGGGGAGTGCACCAGCTTTTGTTTTTTAGCTTTGGCGCTGCCAGGCCCTGAATGACACAGAACCCTCCCTACCCTCAAAGATTCACTGCAACTGCGGTAGGTACACAGCAATCGGACTTCCGACTGGGTCTTCATGATTCGCCCCGTCCTGCACCTGGCGCTGAAGAGAATCCTTGGTAGTGTTTAGAAAAGTTTTGGGTCTGTTTTTTGGGTGCTCTCCATCATCAGGACGCTCGTATTCAGAGCGTGCTGAGGGGCCCCAATTCTGAGAAGCATCCAAATGTTGCCTCAGCAGACAAACAATACGACACAGGAATTATATCACTCAGCAAGAAGCTTGCTATCAAAAATTAGTAGTCCGCTGTTCGGCCTTTGGCATGCCCGAACCCTATATTCTTATTTGCGCTTGGCACGCTGGAATCATTCAGGTTTAGAGGATAGGAGGAGCTTCTGGCACCGCTTGCTGACTAAGCCTGGCGATCTCCGGCAAGTCCTGCTACCATTTATGCCAGGGGACGAGACCGCAGCCATCCTTGTGGCCATGGGAGCCTCAGGGAACCTAGGTGTCCATGCGTGCTCCTGTGGCTACATGTACACCATAGGGGAGTGCACTCGACCCATGCAACAGACCAGATGCCCGGAATGTGGAGCACAGATTGGCGGTCGAGAGCATCAGCTGCAACAGGGCAACCGACGTCTGGGTGATACACGCAATGGCGGATGGGAAAGGCGTGTGGGGCGTCCAGGCTACAGCGTCGTTTCTAGGCTGCTGCCATTAGACCTGATGCATGTTGCTTGTCCCGCGTGTTTCTCTCAAGGTCAGGCTCCAAGGGTGTTTGGGAAACAATTTGCCCCGATCATGAAACGTAAGCCCTATATAGCCGTTATGGCCAGGCTCACTCACTGATGCCCTTTAGGATGTATTGCCTCATTCCCTACGAACCCTAAACATTATATTGTTCCTTTATTCCCTAGCTCAGGTTCAGGGGGAGACTGCTCGGCAGACCTGGAGGAGCCTACTAAAGATATTATCATTATTATCACTACTACTACTACTACTACTACTACCATTCTTATTCTTATTTGTATTGCCACTATCAATCTTCTTATTTCTAAAATGACTGTTACTACAGCTATTATTACTTTTAGAGGAGCTTGACAATAGATGAGCTGCGCACTGGGCGCTTGTTCCTGCACGGTCTTCTCAGCTTGTGGCTTGCAGGATTGGCTGATAAGAAGCCTTTTGCTTGCTGGGGGTTAGTATTGAACGAGCAATGCATTATATAGGTAGTTCATAGGGATTGTATTCCCTTATCCCTACTAAGAGCCAGTAAGTTTGGGAGGATTCCAGGGGGTTCTCAAAGAAGCAGGCAGAAGTGTAACTTTGAGAAGCCAGTCAGGGGCCCGAAGAAACATCTTCTTCGCTTCGCTCGGCATTATCCTGTCTCAATCCCGGCCCTCACATATAGGGTAAGCGGAGTATTTGTGGCCCTGCGTTTTGTGTCATGGAGTGCTGCGTTTATAAAACAGTGTTCAGCAGGTGTGATGTTGCTGACGTCATACATCTTAACCTCACATCGAGTACCCTAGGACTCCAAGTACAAAAATAAAACCTACATTTGGCCCCAATGTCTGTAAATATTACCCACATTGGGCTGTTTGGATCCCTCTACACCCCTATAAGCTCCTAGCTTCCATTTCATTTTCCATTATAGGGGATAAACCCAACATTGGGCTATTTGGATCCCTAGGGGTAGGTCTAGGAAAGTAAGGAATGTGGCGCTGCGACTTTCAGACCGCAACCGCCTGACAAACCTGTCTGCAGCAGATCTCATGCGAAACATGGCCAATGACTGGCAGCGAGGTGATTCAGTGAAAGCCTTTTTTTCTTTCTGGTGCTTCATTGCGAAGTGGGGAATGGATGATAAGGAGTTTCTTGAGGTAATAGGCAGGGACTACTTTGGGGATCTTGTCATTCTGCTGTAGGCACCATGTAGTTGCTCTTCCGCTGGCAGACTTGCTATGATTCTACAGGCTACGTCGCGATTCACCAGAGGGTATTTGATGTCATGTATGTAGATGTTTGTGTGTGTTGGATAGCAAGCTACTAGATCTCCCGGTGTACCCTTATTGAAGTACCCACTTCGGGGCACAGGCTATGACCTTAACGTAGATGCGGGAAATTCACCAAAATCGCGCCGCACTTGAATGTTCTAATTTCCCTACACTCTAAGCCTGAACATGGGCCGTCCATAGTCAAAGTCCTCAGTCTATCAAACAGACCCGTTCCTTTGCCAATTGACTCGGGTATTGTCAAATCCTCCGCTTCAAGACCATCGGTATCCTTCGTACGCTCGTCATGAACGTGCTTTACACTGGCCAGCAGGGAATTCGGAAGGTATTCCTGTAGCAGTTCCCATATGTTTCCCCATATTGTAGTAGTTTGCATTGTCTTTCCCATTCCTTCATTCCTTGCTAGCCAGAGGTAAGGTGGGCCATCGTTTCGCAAATGGTTTTCCTGTCCATGGGCGGCAGCACCCCAGATAACTAGCCCTAACAGCCTGGATACCAAGCCTCATGTACTTCTTTATTAGACGATCCGATACCCCGTGCACTGTCGTACCATCTGCCTGGAGAATTCTGAGCTGCTTAAGAATATTTGAAGAACATTGCAAGAGGCAGGCTGCTAAAGAATCACCGTAGCCACTGAGGTAAGCCCTATCCTTAATGACAATACGCCCCGTACCCCTGAGGATAACTACTCACAAACAAAAGTACCATCATGTTTCTGGGGAAGTATTCATTGTCAGGGAGGTGGGGGACTTTTGTTATGAAGGGAGGCTTTATCAGATCAAGCTTGCCCCAAAACTATGCCGAAAACACATGACTCTGAGTCCGTGTGGGGCATGAGCATTTCTGCGGTCTTTCGAGAATAGGGGTGCCCCTGAATCTATCAAATACCATAGTCTTTACTTTGGAGACCGCCCGGACCCACCAATTTTGGAAGCCCCCTAACATACGCCCCTGCCAATTTCCTGGGTCCTGACTATTGGCCACGATTTGGTTTGTAGGGTTTTCATGTGCGGCCAGGATTGAGGGCCCATACTTAGGCCAAGCTCGCCATGCCATGCGTGAGCTTAATATGATGTTAGCCTCGACAGCACGAGGGTTATTCCAGATCATTAGACCAAACTCCTGCATACCCTATGCTCTAAACCTCAACCCTAAACATCAAGGGATGGAAGCGGCTTGATTGTGGTTTTGGTAAGTCGACACAGGATTTGTGAGCGCTATTTCCATTGGGGGATACAATGAAACGACATCCGATGATAACCCTTACCCCTCAAACTCTGATCGAGTGGCCGTAGGCGCCAAGCCTGCCCGCAAAGCACCACTTGAAATTCAGGCAAACCCTCAAGCAGCTCCGCAACTGCAGTGCAGAGGAATTGTCGGAGCGGCTTCACTCTGTAACTTGCTTAATATGGTTTAGGGTGTGAGGGCTTAGGGTTTAGGGTTCTGTAATTGCTCAATATGAAAGGCAGCGGGTCCAGTTTTGGAGGTCCCTGCAGTTAGCAGTGTTGTCTCATCTTTTTTTTTTTGGGGGGGGGGGTAT
>CAJNIZ010005039.1:0-14610 GCA_905231905.1 Symbiodinium pilosum | reverse complement strand
CCCTGAACCCTAGACCCTGAGCCTCAGGCGTAATCTTGCTCATTATGCTGCAGCCACAGAAAGGGCCTACTCCGAGCATGTCGAACGGAGCTTCCCACGTTTTAGGGTTAGGGTCCTAGAAAGGGGTTTCCGGGTACCGTTTTGGGGTACCATTTTGGGGATCCATTTTGGGGATCCATTTTGGGGACTATCGTATTTGGTGGCCTAAATTGGGGTTCCGTTATTTTGGGTTAGATGACGGGTGTATATTGGGGTAAGGGTTTATAGGGCTTGGGGTTAGAAAGTACCTAGTGATAACACAGAGTATTGTATTGGGTGCAGGGGTCTGGGATGTAAAAACATGGATACCCTCACGGCTTCCACGGCACCATGTTCCAAAAACTCTTACATGGCCAAGCCCTCAACCCTGAACGAAATGGAACCCAAAATCCCTGAGCCCTCAACTGAACCTAAATCCTACACCCTGCATTTTTTAAATCTGTCATTTATCCTTGCCTCAGCAGTCCTTACAGGGCCTCTATAATCCTTGGAAACCCCGTACGAACATCATTCTACATGGCAACCACAACTCAAGCAAACAGAACCCCGAATCTCAAAAACTTCAACCCCAAACACTTAAACACGCAGCTTAAGGGTTTAGGGTTTAAGGCTTAAATCCAAAATTGTCGGATTTGATTCTCAATTACTCTAACCCTAGACCCTAAACCCTTAAAAGCAGCTGCCATCGTGTTTTGCATTTGCTCTGTTATTGTTCAACATTGTGGTTCCCTGAGACCATAAACCCTGAACCCTAGACCCTGAACCCTGAATCCATAACCATAACACCTGAACCCTCAAACCCTAAAACCCTGAACCTTGAACCCTGAATTCTGAACGTAAACCTTGAATCTTAAACCCCGCAGACCATGAATGGTGGTTTCCATACATAGAGGCGACCCGATATAGGCCCCAAAATTCAATGGGACCCCAGGAAAGGTGCCCCTGATTTTGGGAAAGCCTCCACACCCTAAACCATAAACCCTAACCCTAAAGCCCTGAAACCCTGAAACTCTGAAAGACCTGAAACCCAGAAGACCAAATTAAAAGCCCTAAACCCTAAACCCCAGAGCCCTAAACTCTCAACCTCCTGAAACCTTGAAGGCCTAGAACCCTTAACCCTAAACCTCCCTGAAATCCTAAACCCTAAACCCTTAACTCTAAACCCTGAAACCCTAAAACCCGAACCCTAAACCCTTAACTCTAAACCCTGAAACCCTAAAACCCAAAATACTATGTAACCCCAATATAGTAGATTCCATGTCATTCTCCATTTTCTTTTCCATTTGATAACCCCAATATTACCCCAATATATACCCTATTCTACTATAATTGCTTTCATTTTCTTTTCCATTCTCCCAATCGAAACCCAACAAAACCCTGAACCCTAAATCCTATATATCCCTATATAAACCCTTAACTCTAAACCCTGAAATCCTAAAACCCTAAACCCCTGCGCCCGAGGCCTGGCAACTTCACGCCTCTCCTCCTCGTCGACCTTCACGGCCCAAAAGTCCATGGCCACACGTTTGGGGTTTAGGGTATAGGGTTCAGGGCTTGGGGTTTAGGGTTTAGAAATGGGGGTTTAGGGTTTAGGGTTTCAGGTTTGGGGTTTAAGGTTAGGGGTTTTAGGATGAGATTCTATGGTTTTGGTTTGAGGGTTTGGGTTTTTTGGTTTTGGGCTTTACTCGGACTATGTGGGAAAAGGGTTCAGGGCCTGCAGATCATCACAGAGAGCTCGATCTCTGCCTCAGGCTTTACAGTGTTTGAGGGTTTAGGGTTTAGGGCAACCCTAAACCCTAAACCATAAACCCTACACCCTGTTTAGGGTTTAGGCTTTAAGGGTTTACAGTTCGCGGCCTACCTTGCCGCTGTTGTCATTGGCATTGCTGTCCACAATACCTCTGGATGCTTCACCCTGATTGTGAATCAGAATAAGGGTTTAGGGTTGGGGGTTTACGGTTTAGGGTTTAGGTTTTAGGGTTTAGGGAGCAGAGGCCTTGCCCAAGCAAGAAATGAACGAGCATGTATCCGGGTTGATACTTTGCCAGCAGGATAAATTTTGTCACATTCTAATCAAGCTCATGCATTGCGCACATCATGACGATCCCATCCATTTCTTCTGAAGTACCTGAACACGAATTGTCCCACTGCAAGCCCTCATACCCTCTACAAGCAACCCGACAGAAAAAGAAGTGAGCATACCCTGCTCGCTCCTTATGACTACCACCCATGCCTTCCGTCAATCTACACTCAACCTTTGCTATCTCAATATGATAACTGTTGCTATTCTTACCATTGTGGTTATAACTACTATTATCATTATACCTATTATTATTACTATGATTATTAACCTACCACCCCAAAAAACTCAACCCCACGTCCGACGCACCATGCGCAAACGCAACCCTACAAGAATTTCAGGATCGAGGTCCCTCCAGAACTGTTCAGGAACAAGACCCTGGGCAGTAGGAGCTCTAAAACCTGACCCAGGCTATTGGGAAGCCCTGAAACTTTATTCAATATAGAAAAATATAGTAGAATACAGTATGGCATGGTATTAAATAGTATAATGTAATATATTCAATGATGGAAAAGAAAATAGAAACTACATGAAACTACTTTATTCTTGTTATTGTTATTATTCAAGAGCCTTCTCCAGCAGCTCGCTCTCGTCAAGGGATTCCAGGATCTGGTCTCTGCTCTTGAACTCCTTGGACTACAGCCCTATAAGTGCATGGTACAGGGTTGAGGATCTAGAGTTTGGGGTTCGCTGCTAGACCTGCTACCCTAAACCCTGAGCCTTGACCATGGAAAGGGTCGAGGGTTCATGATTTGCTGTGAGGGTTTGAGCTCAAAGAAATATTTCAGAGCATGAATTATCGATTGTCCTCTGTTCTGGATTCCCCTTGGTTCAGATGCACCCTAGAAGTGAAGGATTTCGCTTACTGGTTGCTAGCAAAGAAAGACAAAAAGGATCCCTGTAGAGGGTTTTAGGATTTAGGGTAAATATGGTAAGTTGTGCCATTCCTCTATTCCCTACTAACAGCCAGCAACTTAACCCGAAACACGAAATGTCCGGTTTAGACGCGCAACTTTGAATTTCATGTTCAATACGCTTTTCCATCCTACCCTAAACCCCGAACTCTAATCCCTCTTCCCGAAAGCCCATGCACAACCATAAGCCCTAAACACCTAGACCCCTGAACCCTAAACCCCTATACCTTTACGGTCTTCAGAGAGTGCTTAGCTTCAGATCTGTCACCACTTTTTTCGCCCTCATGAAATGCCATTCAACCAAATGGGAACACAGGTTTCGAGTTCTTAGTTTAGGGTTTAGGTTTAGGGTATGGGGTCTAATGTGTTGAGTGTTACTATAGACGATAATACCAGACCGTTATAATGAGATGCAGGGTCATACACGGATGTGAGAAATTTATACATATAAGATTAGCGGCTTCGTCAGAAATGAGGGATCGCTATGTGCGGGGACCTATCCTAAGGATTATAAACCTTAAACCCTAAACCCCGAACCCTAAACCCTAAACCCTAAAACCTAAACCCTGAACCCTAAACCCTAAACCCTAAATCTGGTGCCCTTGTTTGCATTCTGCCCGACCCTAGATGTACTTTGTTGCCTCCTGACTGTGACACCTTCACCCAGGGCATTTCCAGTGTGGGCTATACTTCAAACTCTTCTTCCAAACCCGACCCCCTAAAGGATCCAAAAACTGGAACCCCCTAGTAATCCCCTGCTATAAGGGGGTATGTAGGGTTTAGGGTTTAGGTTTAGAATGGAAAAGAAAATGGAAACTACTATAATGGAACCCCCTAATAATCCCCTAGTTTCTCCAATGTAGTAATGGGCCCATATTGGGGGGGGGGGGTCCATTTTTTGGATCCTTTCGGGGGTCTGGGAAGGGGGTTATATAGAGAATTATACAGGGCAGTATTCTAGGGCTGATAAAGGGGGATACCAGAAGTTGAGACTACAGCTCAAAAGGTAGGTTGTGGAACTGGTGTGGTGGTCTCTTTCTGTGCATTTATAATCCAGCGCCTAAGGATACCCAGAAAGATGCCACAATTTTGATAACCCTCCATATAACTCATGGAAGAACATATGGAAAATACTATGATGGAGACTCATAGGGAAAATGGAAAGTGAAACGGATACTACTATTTTCCAACAATATGCAGCCTCTTTGAAAGTGAGGCCACTTTAATGAGTCACATGAGATCTGCGGACATAAAAAAGAGACCCTATTGGAAAAACGTCCATGTGGACTGCATCCTCCACACCCAAAATTTTGTGACAAACCCCAAATCACGAGGCCAAACCCAACGATTTGCAGTTATGGATTTAGGGTTGCAAGTTCAGGGCTTTAGGGTTTACGGTTTAGGGTTTAGGGTTACCCTAAGCCCTAACAGGCTTTAGAATTTAGAGTTTGATATGTAGGATTCAGGACTAAGGCTTTGGGCTTGCAGTCCAGACTCTCAACCTCAAAACAAAGCGCTCCGACCCTAATTCAAAACACGGTTTAGTTTAAGGTTTAGGGTTTAGGGGAAAAACAAGCTTTACCCCGGACTTGCAACAACAAAGACAAACAAACCAACCAGCAGGTCATGAGAATAAGCTAGTGACAACGCGAAATCACATGAATCATGCGCTAAATGTCAGTATATTGTGCTATATTGTAGTATACTATAGTGAATCCTATACCGCTGAAACACAACAGGCCAAGTAAACACCAAGTTCGCAAATGTCTGGGGCCAACACCACAAGCGGAGCGGGCGGCCACAGACCCTCCACTTCCTGGCGCTCAAACGATGTTAGTCAGCAGCTATTCTAGGCTTTAGGGTTTAGTATTTGGGGTCTAGGATTTTAGGGTTCAGGGATAATCAGCATCTGTAGTTCAAATGCGCCATAGCTTTTGGTTCTAGGACACAATGAATTAATTCGCCTAAGTACGGATGAAGTGCAATTGAGGGGCTTTGGATGTCTTCAGGGTATAGATCTGGTATAGGGAATATGCTAGCCCGCCGGGAGCGTGCCAGACTTGAGCTGTAGACTCTGAATAGGGCTAGTGTCTAGGGTTTCGGGCAGTCTGTGCTGAGGATGCGGAATCCACATGGCTGATATCGTGCATACAGGCTACGTGGAGGGAGGGTCAAGGGGACGTAGCAAGTAGGTCAATGATGACGAGGATACCAGGGTTACCATGTGAGTGGTGATTTTTTGAAGTTGAACCTAGTCAGATTATATTCTTCATACAAAATACTATACCACAAAATACTATACCCCCCACCAATAGGATGTAATCTTACTCTATATTGGTTTCCATAATAAACCCAAATTGACTCGTGTGGCTTATAGAGGTTGTAGGTATATGGCCTGAAGAAGCTGAGGAAGAAGAATAAGTCGAATGGGATTTAGGTTAGGTCCTGCCCCCACTCAACTACACTTATAGCTTACTTCGGGGCATCTAGAACCCTAACAATCCCAGAGGGTCCATATATGCCACTATTAGGGAATTAGGCCCCAAAATACCATACTACAGAAGAAATTATGGGTCCCAATTCCCTAATGGCTGTATATGTGGACCCTCTGGGAATGCTGTTGATACTAAACATCCTGCATGACCGTAAACTACTATAATATCATAATTCTCCGGGCTCTGGGATGACACGCAAGATTGTTAGTTTAGGGTTTAGGGTTTAGGGTTTAGGGTTCAGGGTTTAGAGTCCACCTTAAGCCCCAAAGCCTGAACGCTACGCGCAAACAAGCTGGTATGCTGGTCGTGTCTCAGGTTTTATTGGTGCAGTTCTGATAAGAAGCCTTTCCAGCGAAGCTCCAACCTAAAATTTGGCTCAAAATCTTGTGAGTATTGCCTTCTGATACGATCACCTCCCACCAAGATGAACAGCCTCACCACACAACGTTACATACGTTCCCCAGTCTACACTGGCTCTTACAGGGACGATTTGGGAGTCTCTCGAAACAATCCCAAAAACAGCTGAAGAGGAACCCTCATCGACACCAACTATTCCTAGGCCCCTGCTTAAAGAAACGGATGTTTAGTATCAGGTGATGGGAGAATATTCGTCCGGAGAAATGTTAATGCCTTCATACTAAACTATGACATCCCCCAACCCCTAATATCATATTGTCCCCATAAGAGACATCGTACATTGCTGTGCGTATGTAACAGTAGGAGTGGGAGGATGATCTTGTGTTCTAAACCCTACACCCTAGATGACATAGGACTTTGCATCTGCTTCTCCATAATATATGACCTATAGTCTAAACTCCTAGTATCCCCCTTAATAGACCCTAGAGTACTCCCCTATATAATCCCCTATAAAAACTCCCCCTTTAAGGAGTTTAGACTACAGCTCATATCAAGAGGCTTCTTGGGAAACCTGAGGAGCCTCAATCGCCGATTCCAC
Source organism: Symbiodinium pilosum (assembly GCA_905231905.1). Classification (NCBI taxonomy): domain Eukaryota; class Dinophyceae; order Suessiales; family Symbiodiniaceae; genus Symbiodinium; species Symbiodinium pilosum. The sequence continues at coordinate 8,127 of CAJNIZ010005039.1, read as the reverse complement.
TCAAAGGGATCCCAGCTTTGCTTATAACCCCCCTTCAGTACATAGACTATGGGGTATATGGGGCTCTTATGATGGTTCTTCAGTAAATAGAATATAGGGGATATATGGGGCTCTTGCCTTGGCCCTTCAGTGAATAGAATATAGGGTATATGGGGCTCTCATTATGGTTTTGGGCAACTGCATGTTCTATGTGCATAAGGGGGACTCTCGGGTTGTCGTATGTAATGGCTACGTTGCACCATTACCATAGGGGTGTGACAGCTTACATGGGCGTTTCCCAAAATTAAGGGTACCATTTTTCGGGGTCTCCATAATAAGGATTATACTATATTGGGGTCTATATTGGGGTGCCCTAATTTTGGGAAACTACCACATAGTCCAACATCTTGAAACCTTGAAATCCGCAACTGATAGGGCCGAAATGCACACTGGGCCCTGATGGGCAAAGTGTGTGTGCCGCTCGGGTTCCTACTTACCTTCGTGGAATGGGCCCCCATCATCCGTGCATCTCCTTCTCGGTGATCTCCGAGATCTTTACCACCATATCCTGCGCAAAGGCCATCATGAATTCATAATTCCTTAACCCTAAACCCTAAACCCTGAACCCCAACCCTGTAACCAATGGCTTAGAAGTGCAGAGCAAGAACGGTCATGATGTAGCAAACAAAAAGACTGGATGATGTTGAGAAAAGCTTCGAACTGCTAAACCTTGAGAAGACCGGTTTAGGGTTTAGGGTTTAGCGTTTAGGGTTTAGGGTTTAGGGTTTAAGGAATAGGGTTTTGGGAATAGGGTTTTGGGCATTATATTATGAGCTATAGTCTATGCTCTCTAAAGGGGATTATTTAGGGGACTGACTATGTTGTGGGTTATTTAGGGGGATACTAGGAGTTAAGACTATAGCTTATATGAGCCCTACAAATATCCCAACGCATTCCCCAGACATTCCCACAGACGCTACCAAAAAATGGCCTGAGACATTCGGAAACCTGCATCTACCCAACTTTGAAACCCCTTTCGAGGCCATCTGACACATTTGCATGCCTGCAACTAATGTGTTAGGGCTTGGTGAAAAATCTACTATAGTATTTTCCATTTGAATGACCATTATCCCGATATAACCCCTATATAACCAAAAAATAGTCGATGGTGGCGCTAAGAACCTACCTAGGACAACACTCCAGCGTGAGCTAAGTCATAAGATTATAACTCCTAGTCGCCTGTGGTTCAGGGTTAGGGTTTAGGGTTGGATAAGACATCTGTCAGACAACACGAGCTTTGGACGTACTTCACGCTGGGGCAGCCTCTTCCAAGATGCACACTGAGAAACTGAAAGTTACTCTGCATCCAAAACAAGAACCGACATCGAATATCCTCATGCATTAAACCGTGGACCTTGAATTTACTGGTGCTTCAGTGAGAGCCCTGTAATGGCTTTTAAGACTACCTACAATCCATCCTTCCACTCCTGACTGGGCACCACCGGGTAAACTGCAACAGAAACTGCGTAAACAAACCTCAACCCTAAACCCTAACGCACGTGCGGCTAGGCTTACATGCAGAAGCATCGTGCCTCATCTTCCTGGCAGCTTCTGCGGATTCAGGCAGCATAGGGTTTAGGGTTCAGGGCTTAGGCTAAGGGTTGGGTACTGCCCCCCCTCAGTAACAGCTGGATAATAATTATAATATGGTTATATATAGCCCTTAATAGGACCCCTAATATAAACTGTTACTGGGTGGGGGCAGTACCCAAGCTAAGGGCTATTTTTGGGGCCTTTAGGGAAGCTGCAGGTTTCTGGTCGAATGGCTTTAACCCTAACAGGTTTGGAGACTTGCAGATAAAATCTGCAAACTTCAACCATCAAACCCTACCTTCATGGTTCCTGCTTGGAGGGTCAAGTGGACTTAGTAAGTAGGTTGATAATGGGGATAATTAGGGCTACTATATGGGTTATGAGGGTTATGAACCTACTTACTAAATCCCCCTGATCCTCCAAGTGACAACACTTTGCTAGAATCCGATTCTGGGTGATGCCGGCTGTTGCTTCGGTACGAAATCCAAATTTGGCGAAAATGGAGATTGCAGAAATTCGGGGGGTTCCAAAGAACATGAAGTCCCCTTGTTCAGAATCCCTAGCAGAAGGGTTAGCATACTTTGGAATCTATTCTTGGGTCCCCAATGTATAGAAACCGGGGTTAAAGGTTTACTTACTGGTCCTCAGTAGGGAATAAGGGAATAAAATCCCTACATAATCCCTACATGATCTATTCCCTTACTCCCTACTAAACCCCAGTAAGTTTGGGGCTGAGGGGAATAAGTTTGTGAAAGTAAAGAGCTGCCCGTAAACCTCAACAATCGCAAGATGCCGGACCGGCCATCTTTCCTCAAACTCAGAGAAACCTGAAATGGAGTGCGGTTCACATTTGTCGCAAGAAGGCCCCAGAACCTAACCCCTTTTCGGGCTTGAGGTTGAAAAAATGCACGGGGAAGGAATAGGACATGCGATCTTGCGCGCTTCTCTTCGGCCCTGGTGGTAGGTGAAGAACGAAGGAAGGACATGACAGGGGATGAAACGAGGATTAAAGCTCTAGACCCTAAACCCGCAGCCTAACTCCCGGTATCAACCATAAACCCTAGATCATGTAGTATTTGCCATATTCTCGGACATTTCCCGGACACAAACCATAGACGGCAATTCCTAAGCCCAAAACCCTACACCTTAGAAAACAACCACCGACAAATTAGTCTTCTACCTACATGCTCGATTTCATCAAGCCTGAGTTCCATAGCCAACACCGTAAAACGAGCCAGCAGGACTTCAGGATTTCAAAATTTAGGATGGAGTTTTGGGGAGGGTCTAGGATTATTTGGGGTTTAAGGTTTGGGTCTGGAGTTTAGGGTTTTTACTGCCTTTAGCGCATAGACCCCTGTTCATCTCGACATTTGGCCACAAGCGATATGTTATCGTGGCGTCTCTGCATAAGATCTGAGCCATATGTATCGCACGCCGGAACAGGACATCCAAGGGGAGAGTCATCAATCTTCCCGTGTAGGGTTTAGGGTTTCAGGTATATTCACTGAGACCATAATGATATGTAACGCTGCTCAAAACAAGGTGGCCAGCCTCTTGAACTTGAACCCATAGTAAGGCAAACCAACCCTAAAACTCTCATTTCAAGCATAAGGCGGTTCCCAGAATGCGGGGTACCTTTTAGGGACCCTATAATAAAGACCATAATATTTTGGGGTCTACATTGGGGTCACTCTATTTTGGGAAACTACCACATCTCTCCGATGCACTCCTGCTGTCATTACTCAGGAACCCTGCACACAATCTACAAAGTTTGGAAACAAGACCTTTACCCTAGGCGAATGACCACCGAAATTATTCAGCTCTGTCTCAAAATATATCCCAGAACCTTCATCATCCCTATTCTAAAAAACAGGCCGCTACACCTTTAAACCCCAAATCCTAAATCGTACATCCTAAACCCCAAATCCGAAACCATAAACCCTAAATCCTAAACGCTAAACCTGAGATTTCCAAACCCAACCCTGAATTCCAAACCCTGAAAGCTGAACCACATGAGACATCCTTACACATTAATCCCTAAACCCCTAAACCCTAGTCCCTAAACTTTAAACCCTATGCCCTAATCCCTAAGCTCTAAACCCCAACCCCTAACTCCTAACCCCCAACCCCTGATCCCTAAACCCCTAAACCCTATACAATCCCCTGTCTAACGCTGGCCCCACATGACCTTAGACCTATCAATCGGCGCCTCATCCGCGGGCTTGCCTTGCTCCGGGGCGTCCGCTTCACTTCTGAGGTTGAACTGAACCAGCGGCCACACGGCTTAGCGCTTAAGGGTTTCAGGGTTTAAGGTTTAGGGTTTCTGGTTTGGGGTTCAGGGTTTAGGGTTCAGGGCTTGCCGTGATATAGCGCTGAAACATCATGCCACAAAGTCGCTTCGCGCGTGTTGTGCCATGCCATGCGACATGCTGCTTCGGCCTGACTGTGGAGGGCCATCTGATACATTCACCCACCCCACGCCGTCCCATGCGGCCAAACCACCCAAACCTATTACTATTAGGGTTCAGGACCTAAACTCAGTTGGGTCCATCTTGGTCAACAACACCACACATTTCTAGAGCCAAGCTTCTGGTTTCCGAAATGCTTGGGGAAAAACCTTGGCAAGACTGCAAAGCGCTTGTCCTGAAGTCTGACTCTGATTTCTTGCAAGGTTTGGAAGTCATCTGGAGGCCTTTTGGAGCCCCTGACCTCTCCTAAAGGCTTTCCGGGCCCTTGCGCGCCCGTTTTTTTGAGAAATGAACCCCTTGCCTCTTGGTATGGGAGGCCCTGGAATGCCCCTTGGAGGTGGTGTTTTGAGTGTTTTGGGAAGTGGTTGAAAAAATGAACCGCTTCCCCCCCTCCAGGCTCTCATCTGCTTGCAGCGGGCCCTGGCCCGCCCCCAGCAAGTGGTGCAAGAGGAACAGGCGTCGGGATTTAGGGTAATCACTTTACAAGAAGACCCATGGAGAACGGGGTCCGGTACCGGGCCTATCGTGGGTGCTACAGTATCCGTGGCTTTGCTGAGGCAGGTCCAGGTATGTCGGCCTGCGCCATCAAGGTCAAGGGGGCATAAGCACTGCCCACCATCGTAGGTGGGCGGCCTAAGCCGAGTTTAGAGTTTAGGGTTCAGGGTTTAGGGTTTGGGGTTCAGGGATTACGGTTCAGGTTGTACTGAACCAGCACCCATACGGTTTGGGGCTTGAAAGGGAGTTACAAGGGAATAGTACAGGGGGAATGGAAAAGAAAATGGAAACCTCTTTTTTGGAGGTTTAGGGCTTGGAGGGCTCAGGGGGTCCTTCCAACCGAAGGAAGTGACACCCTAAATCTACTCAGGAAATGCCTTCCGGTACTAGCCTACGAACATGGATTTACGTAGGATTTGGACCCTATACCCTAAGCCCTTTATTTTGGGTTGTAGGGCCCATGTCCACATATTTGTCTAACTGGTCACGAAAGGCCTGAACTTAAAGGGCAATCGTCGGCACAACAAGTTGGGTTCCATGTGAACTATAATCTAAACTCCCGGTAGGCCCTGAGGAATCCCCTATATAAACCCCTATAAAGCTCTCCTTTAAGCAACCCTAAACCCTAAACCCTTTGCAATCCACTATATGACCCCCTTTAAGGAATTTAGACTATAGCTCATGTCAATCTGGGGGAGAACATCCAACATAGTCCAGGTTGAGGGCGCCAGATGAATCAAGGTTTGTGTTTTAAGGTTTAGGGTTTAGGGTTTTAGGTTTTAGGTTTTAGGGTTCAGGGCTTCCGGATGAGGAACACGAAGCAAGCCAGAAAGCTCGTCCGTCAGAAGGCATCTGAAAAGTAAGCAATACTTCTAGAACCCTCGGAACTTGGAAACTCGAGTTCCATGACCCTGCACTCTACACCCGGGTGGTGAAAAATCAAAACACATGAACCACCCAATCAACGTACACGATACCAGCAAATACCACATCAAAGGCCCTGCTTGCCTAGTCCTCCCAAACATGGGAGTTTCCCAAAATTACGGGTACCATTTTGGTTAACGTTGTTCCTATAATACGGACTATAGTACTGTGGGCGTCTAGATCTGAGTACCCCTCCCTCATTAGGCAAACTACCACATTGCACTAGAAACCTACCCTGAACCCTGCAATGTCACCAATGCCTGCCGCAAGGTCGGCGTTCGATACAGACCTCTGGGGTGTATCAGAGACCCATGTCCTAGATTAAGCGTTCTAAGCTGGAGCAGGCTCTAAACCCTGGAGCTTGACCCCTACACCCAAAACTCTAAATCGTAGTTTCCTTTTCCTTGTCCATGGTTCCTATATGATCCGTACATGCCCCGGGTTCCTATACCACCATATATAACCACCCTACGGAGCACTTCCTCTACACCCGGCGAACGTACAAGATAAAGTCAATGGATGTGAGCCCTGGACTAAATTTGCAGTATATCCCTTAATAGATCCCCCAACCTAAATTCAGTCTGTAGCTCATATGACTCTACCACGGAGCACCTTGACCTCAGACTCGGAAAGGAGAATTCCAGATTCACGTCAGAATTTCCAAACATAGGTTTTCCCCACTTTAGGGCTTAGGGTTCAAGGTTTAGGGTTTAGGGTTTTGGTTCCCTGATTTTTGCAGCCCAAGACTGCTTCCATCATTTTCCGTTACTACATAATCCAAAACACTAATCCCAAACTATAATCCTCATTATAGGGACCCCAGGTACCCCTAACTTTACGACACCCCCTCTTTTGGGAGCGCCAAAACTAAACAAGCATGCTCTGAAAACCCTACGTAATCCCAAAATGGTACCGCTGATGGCAAACTGGCCACGCGAAGGCTTCGCAAGCTTTCGTGGCGCAGTGTCCTCCTAGCAGCACGGATCCAAGCTCAGGGCTTCAGACCCAGAAGCTAGAAGTAGTTGAGGGTTTAGGGTTTAGGGTTTAGGGTTTGGGATTGAGGGTTTGCGGTTTAGGGTTTGGGATTGAGGATTTGGGGTTTAGGGTCGAGGGTTTAAGGTTGAGGGTTGAGGGTTTAGGATTTTGGGTTGAGGGTTGAGGGTTTAGGATTGAAGGTTTAAGGTTTTGGGTTTAGAGCTTCTCTGCGTACCTACACGTAGGTTCAAAGCCTCGTCGAACGGCCAGAAATTCAGATTGTTGTTGCGCTCACACGCATCGAAGTTCTACAAATTTGCTCTCCAAACTGGGCAGACTACACTAACAATAGTAATAGTACTGATAACAATGATAATAACAATAAGGAAGTATGGTTATAGAAAAAAATTAAAACGGTTATAGACTGAACTTCAAGTTGCAACGTAAGTTGCAACGTAAAAGCTCTGTAGAGTTTACATTTGACTCATGAAAGGCTTTGGGCACTGCGAAAGATTCAGACATCATTCTGTGATCATCATTAAGGTAGAACCCTAATCAATAAACCCCTCCCCTTAATGGGGATTTTAATGGGGATCCTAATATTAAGGTCCTTAAAGGGAGGGAGGTTGTTCATAGGGAGTCTACATTCGTTCGCATCACCGCATACAATCAATCCAGCCCCAAATCGTTTTGATGAATCCGCACATGACCTCGACATGGAGGACAATCCCTGCAAAGCCTTATAGCATTAGGGTTTAGGGTTTAGGGTTTAGGGTTACCCAACTGCATAGCAAAGATGAACAACTTATTGCCGTTCAACAATCCAACTGACACCTTGCTTCCCAGCCATCAAAATATAACCTCAATGTACTAGAGTAGCTTCCATTGTATTTTCCATTATCCCAATATAACCCCTATATAGTAAACCATAAACCCTAAACCCTGTAGTAGTTTCCATTTTCTTTTCCATTACCCCAATATAATATAATCCTAATTGAGCATTCTTCCAAGAAGACCGTCTTCGATCTTAACCTCGACAGCCTAAGTCCTAAGTCCTGACACCCTGGACCTAAATTTTCAAATTTTCTAAACCCTATACCCTAAACCCTAAACCCTTTAACCCCTAACCCTTAAACACCCCATCCTCAAACCTAAAACTGTCTGACCCTCCGCTGCGGCCTTCCGCACCAAGGACGAACCTTCCGGCTGCGAGGCCGCTGAACGGATGGCCCCATGCTGCCGCCTCGTTGTGTTGCTTCGTTTGAACTTGCAGGAAATACAGTCCCCCTTAAATAGATAGAATATGGTGTATATGGAGATTTTATTCTAATATACCAAAAGTCATATTCTACCCACTCAGGGGGACTATAGGGTTTGTTTCGGGTGGAGGCAAGGGAGTTTCTCAAAAAGGGGTGGACCTTAGGGACCCTAGGGCTAAATAGGCTTCAAGGGGGTCCCTATGGGAACTGCAACTTTGGGCCTGAGTCCAGATTCAGAACTTGCCGTTTGGAGTTTAACTTGAGGGTGTGCACAAATTGAAGAATTACTATTATTATTCTTACTATTATTGCTATTATTATTGCTATTATTATTACTATTATTATTACTACTATTATTACTATTATTATTGCTATTATTATTACGATTATTATTACTATTATTATTACTACTATTATTACTATTATTATTGCTA
>CAJNIZ010005038.1:0-20230 GCA_905231905.1 Symbiodinium pilosum | reverse complement strand
ATTTTGACAACCACCCATATGTGAAATAACTGTCAGGTACATTCACGGGCTTAGGATGCGGGCTTCAGGGTTCAAAGATAGGATCTTCTGTAACCTAGGAATAACAAAGAAGCCCCCTTTTTCAGCACGACCTAGTTTTGTAAGGAATTGGGCACATGAACCCTGAATCTCAAGTCTTAGGGTTTAGGGCTTAGGAGACAGGAGCTTCTCAAACTGTACTCTGAACAATCAAGAATAGGGACCCTTTTGTCATCTTCTATGCCCCGCCCCATGACGACAAACATGCGAACTCCTTGTGGCAAGAAAAACCCTAAGGATCCGAATAGCCCAATGTAGGTAATATCTACAGACTTTGGGGCCCAATGTAGGTATCATTTGTCTACCTGGATCCCTAGGGAAACATATTGGGAACGAAGCCGTGAACTTGTGTAGGGAAGGGCCTCAGGGAAGTTTGAGAATTTACGATACAGTGCTTAGGCTTTGCCTTGCGATGTATCCTGAACCCTAAATCTGAAACCCTAAACCCAGGGGTCTGAGGGTGTAGCTGCGCAGGCTTTCCTCTAAACCTAACACCCCCTTGACTGGGTTGCACTCTTCTGGAGCTTGAATTAAGTTACCATACTAGGGGTACGTATTAAAAAATACAGGGTTTCCCCACTAAAGTAGCTTAAGTTAAGTTCCTTAACCACAACCCAGCAGATATTTTCAGTGTGCTACAATACGGAAGTATCCTCCAGCTCGTACATGCCAATCCTCGCCAGAAATGCTCCCAAGAATCCCGTGATGCCGCATACACACACATATATGTATGTGTATGTATATATATATATATGCGGGTATAAACATACATATATACATATACACATATGGCTGTTGCACACACATTTGCAACACGTGCGTCTGTAAGAGGGATTTCTTGTAGTGGGAGGCAGGAAGCCAAGCCCAAACTGGGTTGCTGTTAAAGAATCTACTTAAACAAGTCGCCAGAATATGGGTATACGAGCAACCCAGCAAACCCTACGTAACTTTTCCGTTGCCACAGACCCAGTACTTGCTTCACAATTTGTGCAGCATCATTTGTACAAACCAGGCTGAGCATATATTAAAAAAGTGGGTCTGTTGGGCCTCAACTCTCAACGCTATGTTAAGCCCACAGGCTTCAAACAAACCCGACTTTTGTCAATGAAATGCCTGCACGACCTTAGGATACCAACCTCTCCGTAATTCCGAGAAATTAGAGCACGTAAGATCCTGTAGAAATATCAGCAGTATCAAACCAAAGCCTAACCCTGGGTACCAAAAGTGGCAAATCTGAGGGTCGTTGAGGAAGAAGGATGTGGTACTTTCGCAGACCTTCATGCTCAGAGATGAAATCCGGGGTTCAAGGTCAAGGGTTTATGGTGAATTGCGGAATGGATCCCCATACTCCCTATAGAAATTCCCCTATAATAGAAAGTACCTATGTTGTCCCCCAGCACGGTAAGTTTCTTGGAGTTGGGGATCCCTGCTAAACGGCTTCCACTCTAGAATGGTGGGACTAGGGTCTATGGGGAACTTTCAGGCGGTTAGGGTTTAGAGTGTAGGGTTGCAGGATGATTCGGGCTAAGGGACTCTAATCTTGAGAAATAGCTTTGTGGGTTTCAGAAGATTTCGCGAGGTTTTCAGGGGATACCGGATAGTGAAAGGGTTGCGAATACAGCAGATAGAAGCTAATCCAGAAGAAAACCACCAACGTTCCCTGAAAGTACAGCAGCCCCATCCCACTAGCCCCCCACCCTGTTTTCACACAACCTCTTCCATTAAGAGGCAACAAAGGTACTCCTGACGTATCACCAATACGAACTATCAGGAGAACCAACAACCGTTCCAATGTTTACCTACAGAACACCCTATTCAATCCCTATAGCACCCAGCCTCCTTTTCATTTTCAATCTTCCTCCAGTTGCCTCTCCATTATTGGTAGAGGAAATAGGCTGAGAGTTTGCTGAGCCAGCTTACCCCAATCCTGAAAACCTTAAAGCTTGAACCCACGCTTCTGGAATGCTTTCTCGGCATGATAAGCCGGAGGCTTGGACCCTTTAGATTGCTTGGAAAACAGGACGAATAGATCAGCCCAAGCAGTCTAACGAGGGGTTATGGCTGCTCTGCAATAATTAGCTCACGAACCAAAGCAAGCCATCAAGCAAATCCCCACAGCTGATTCAGGGTTTAGGCTTTAGGGTTCGTAGGGCGAGACACTAGTCTCAGTGGCACGGAATCAGGAACTCCAACCCGCGTCAGCGCTCAGCACTCAGCACTGCGCACACTCGATCCACTTACCTACACTAATTAGAAGGCTCACTCTTATTTAGCAGAGGCCTACTCTTCTGCAGCTTGTAGCAAAACATGATATGTATGTTTGCCTAGCCTTCCGACTATTGAGTAACTGGACCTGAAAGGAAGCCTTCGCACCCATGACATAAGGGCTTCTCACAGAAAACACGCCCCTTGCTGAGGGTTCCCAGGATGAGAGTTGCAGTAGATTGGCGGGGTCCACCTTTGTATGGAAACTTCCGTTTGTTGTTTAGTGGTTGCGCGGTGTTTTCCTTGGCTAAGCATCACGACAAGTTTATGCGATAGACTCAGCAGGAGACTCTGTAACAGTCCTAAGTGACGATTGAGCTCGGACAGTGTGACTCCTAAAGGACGTTCGCTACTCTTCAAGCAGATCAGAACATTGGATACCCTGCTACCTTCTATACGGTATTCTGGTACCCTGAAAGGGGTGCAACAACTCCTCAGGCACTACTCGACAACCACGCCCTTAACCCTAAATCCTCAAGCGCAATTCTTGGACTTTGCACTTTCAAGCCTCAACCCCAAATTCCAAACCCTGAACATGCTGAGATCATGGCGTTCATCCAGGCCCAGCCCAAGGTGAGCGACATTGCCGTGGTCATCAGGCTACGGTAAGACTTACCTCATGGCTTAGGGTGAGAGGGCAAGCTACAGGATTGAAGGTAGAGGCCTTCGGAGCTTGTATTTAGGGGTTTCCCAAAATTAGGGGTACCATTTTAGGAGTCCCCATAATAAGGATTATAATATACTGGGGTCCCCTTATTTTGGGAAACTACCATTTGGGGCTTATGGATGTAATGTGTAGGGTTCAGGGGCTCAAGGATTGGGGATCTAGGGTTGGGGGGTCATGGGTTTGGTTTAGAGTTTCGGGGTTCAGGGTTTAGGGGGTTAGGGGCTTATAGGGCTTTATGCCCATGAGCTCAGGTCTGCACTCCTTGGCAGTGTACTCAGCGTAGGATTCAGAATAAGCAGAGCTGCTTCGAGGTTTAATTCGCTGGTAGCGTTGGGGCGACCTCTCTGCGTGCCCTTAGCGTATTTGATGCTATACTCCCACACAAAAGCAAACACCACCTGGTGGACAGGGTCGTCTGGCGATGTACACAGACAACTCACTAAATTTAAGTTGCAGGGATGTGAGGGTTTGGGAAAGGACCTTCGGTCTTCCGGCTAGAGCCCATACTATTGAGTGAGTCACGTGTAAATAGTACACGCCTCTACGAAGGAGCTGACCATACCAGCCAAGCATCAACGGTTTGGATGTGGAGTCCTGATCTCCACTTGCAAAGAGGCTTCTGCCGCTGCTTGCGCGGTCATGGCGGCATATTGCGGCGTCGAGAGCTACGTGCCCGGCCGACCCCGTTTGTGTTCGGTACTGTGCCGGCAGTGAGACGGCCGGTTGGGCCTTGGCATGTGTAAGGACAGGAGCGGGCCGCTGGGGAACACGCTCCTCACGTTGGCGACTCCTGGAGCTTGGAAGCATCCCATCGTGCAAGTCGTGCAAAAATGCAGGATTTAGGGCTTAGAGGTTTAAGTTTTAAAGGGATACGTTTTAAAGGTTTAGGATTCAATGTACGGCTCCCAGAAATATGACAAACCCAGCCAAGGTATAAGCCTAGAAACCCTGCAGGTACCAAAGCTTAACACTATACAACGTATCAGAACTATATGGGAGTCGTAAGGGGGTTATGGGGGTCCGTAGGAAGGATTGTATAAGGATTCTTTTGAGAAATGCCCATCTCCATACATGCTAAGCTTAGCAGCTGCCCTTTATCACAGGCTCCGGAAATGCAAGATTCTCCAAGAGGTGCCCAGTTGGGGTAGGCTTGCTTGGAACCCTACCCTGTATGATTCATCGGGATGAGTATTCAAAGGAGTTGAGTAACCTTGACCCCTGTAATAGGGATACTGTTGCGCTCACATGATAGTCATAGGGACCTTCCTATAGAGGTTGTGGCGAATGTGCTGGAAATAAGGTTCAAACAGTCGATCGTCTAGACCGTATACATGCTAAGCTCTGAAACATGCGTCGGACAAGGGCAGGCAAAAGTCCCTCAACCCTAAACCCTAGCAATGAACTCACAGCTCACGTCATGAACCCTGCCCCTTGATTTTGGTGAGGCTGCTTCCCGTACCTGGCAGTCGCGCTGCCCTCCACAAACTCAATACAGAGGTTCTCGTTATAAGGGCCTTCTCCAAAAACAACTTCAGGTCAACAAATTCTGAGGAATTGGAAGGTCCGTTCACCAGGAAGTCAAGTTGTAAGTCAGCTATGAGTTCAGAGTACGCTTATCTGATCCTTACAATCCGAAAGTTGTTCTCCATTGCCCGCATCATCATCCCTGTCAAATCTTAACCCTGCGCACCCCAACCCTTAAACCCTGACTGCGAACCCTACTCCGGCACACCAGACCTCTAATCCCACAGCCCTGAACCCAACCCCCCCGAACTCTGAGCCCTACCTCTACCTGTACCCCCAGTTATCTACAACTTGATGTGTTATACCTACTGATTAGGCGGCAGCTACGACGAAAGTGCTTGGAGTTACAGGTAAACCCTTTGAAGCCGACTCGTAGGGTTTCGGGTTTGGGGGTATACCGACCCCTCCCAAGTTTTCCACTTAAGTAGGGCTCGGCTTGGAAGTTGGGGGGGGGGGAGGTGGTAATTACGTTCGCTTCAGCTACAGCCATCTTATCAGGAACCCTCATGCACAACCGCCACATTCATGTTCGAGAGCGTCCGATTACCAAAGTATCCATGCCCAAACCACAGTGACGTTCATGTTCGAGAGTATCCCATTACCAGAACATCCATGCCCAAAGCTACAATAACGCTCATGTTCGAGAGCAGCTTATCAGACCATCCAGGCCCAAGCTGTCATAACGTTCGTATGTCAAGAGCATCAAATACCAGGAACACTGCCCCCAGTGGGCGAAGTCTATGTCCTCTCCAGGAACCCTGATGCAAAAAAAACGCGTGCAGTGCGACAAAATGCATGTCATATACAGCTTCTAGTTGTGCGAACACAGAGAAAAGGCTGACTATCACCGCTCTGCTCTGTCTGCTACGCCCTCTTGTACCTGTAAAACGCAATATATTTGCACAGGGTCCCAAATCGGCCACGCACCGTCGCGCGAACTGCGCGTGAGACATGGCCGTAATGAGATGCACCATGCAAAAAGCATGTGTGTTGGCACATTTTGACTTCGAAAGCCTGCAACAACCTCATCTACGATCGACGTGGCGTGCGGATTTGTTTAAAAGCATTCCGCGCAGTCATGATCGTACGTTACTACAACAGAGAAGAAACCCCGGGCATGCACAATCTCCTGCGAAACGTAGTACTTTCTGCAACCAAACGCTCCCGGAGAACCTCTACCGGAGAGTGTTAGGGTTTAGGGTTCCTCAATGCTGAACCCTAAGCTTCGGGTAGCTTCGTGCAGCAAGCTGCAAGTAGCCGTTCTGAAGTCCTGTAAACTGAGCTGTTGCATGGCGTAGCCTCAGTAAGGCTTAGGGGCTAGAATTCAAGGATAAGATATGGCCCCTTAGGTTTTTATGTAAGGAGGATTCTAGGGACCCTCCAGGGTACATATAGGGTATAATTAGGAGTTAGGGTTTCGGGTTTCTAGGGCTTAGCTTGAAAGCGAGTAGAATTGAAGGCCATGCAGGCCTTGGGGCCTTGCTGCCGTCCCCCCAACCCCCAAAGGAATGCTAATCCCTACCTAAGCCCCAGAAGCATCTAGAGTAATGGCGTTTGGGGCTACTTTTAGTTGAGGTTTAGGTAGGGCTCCCAGTTACCTCAATAGTAGGTTAATGGGCTATGTAACTATAGGACATATAGAGCCCAGAACCCATTATTAGGTAACTGGGGACCCAGGGAATTCCAGCAAGTTGCTACTGCTGATGGCTGATACAGGCCAGCTGAGTCGTACTTGCAAGGAAATGATGATGAACTGATAGGCCAGAACTAATGCATCCATCTACGAAACAAGTAGAGGTGTTTCTGTAGCTGGGCTACCTTTTCGAGTTTCATTTCATTAACTTTAAGTACCAAGGCATTCGCCAACGGAATTAGTTCAAAGTTGCCCTGACATCACACTGGGAGCACTTCCCCTCCTCTTGAGTACTTGGAAATGCTCTTCGAAAGAGGTCGGCGTCTACTCGCTTGCTGCTGAGGAAATTAAATAAAGTTACCATAATATGGGTATATGGTTAATTATAAGGCGTCCCCCTGAAACCTATATACCCTATATACCCCCGTTATAGTAACTTGACTTCCTTGACAGCAACCCAGTCTAGGGGTCTGAACAAATCATTGCTTGCTGCTAGTCAGGTGCAGCACTTACTTGGCTCCCTGGAGTCTTCGAGATGAAAGCACCCGCCTTATACATGTATATAACCTCCTTGAAGTGGGTTCCATAGTATAATATGGGGTTTAGGGTTTAGGGTCGAAACTCCTTAAGGGGGTTATATAGGGCATTATCTAGGGGAGTATTATAGGGGTTCTTAAGGGGGATAGTAGGAGTTTAGACTATAGCACGTATAGATATACAGGGGTCTAGGGGGGGTTTAGGGTTTAGGGTTTAGGTCCTAGGTGTTATATAGTGGTTGTAGAAATTTATTGAGCTAGGTTTTGGACTGCCACGCCAAGACTCGCGAAAGCCATCTGACAAATCACTGCCCCAAACCATGTGCTTCATGGTTTAGCTTGAACTCAAAACCTGAAACCAAGAGCCCAAAGCTCAAGGCACCAAACTTGATGTTCAGGCAATCCCCCCACCCCGAAGAGCTGAACGCCGAGCTTCAGGCAACATCCTGACCCTAGATTTCGCACCCTGACCCCAAAATACTAAACCTGAATCCTCAGCCCTGAGCCCTACATCCGTACCCTGGACCCTAAATCCTAAACCCTGAAACCTCTCAGCTAAAACCCTAGGCCCTACATATCCCCTATAGCTCCTATAAAATCCCCGCTAGATGATTCTTACGCACGCGCTAACCCTCGACTTTACTCTCAACCTCAACATACACTGCAAACCTGAAGCATCGCACATCTTCGGGTAAGCGGGTTTATACTACTTATCACTGCCTATCAGACTTACCAATTCATTGCGTCTTTGGCTACGTCTACTGTAAATCTGTCCATCTTACTCCTGCTTAGCGTCTTAGCACGAGCGTGCTGAGAATGGCGAAGGCCCACCTGAAAGGTTCTCCGAGGTTCGAGGGTCACAGCATTTTTCAGTAGCAAGTAGAGTGAACATTGGCAAGAGTGCTGTTTTGGGGGGCAGTCGAAACAAGTAAGGCCATGTTCTCCTGGTGACAGACTTCAACTAAAACGAGAAAGACGATTTTCCTCGACTCGATCTTGGGAACTATCACATCCCCAATAACCAACTTTGGAGATATGGTCCAGAGATTGGGGATCCCGAAGCCCTAGACCCTAAGAGCAACTCCTTGAAAGTATATATCTCTTCACGGGGTTCTGAGGGCATGCGCTTGGAGTCAAGACCTTTGCGCTTAGAATTTGGCACTTTCGCAAGATTACTTCCGTCTCCTTTGACTCCCAGTACTTTGTTTTTCTTCTGTGGGGGCACATAAGGGTGTCTTTTTTGGACAACTTTCCGAATTTTACAGTGAGAAGCAAAGGCGAATCATCACGGTAAACGAATGAAACCACAAGAACAATCGTAGCACAAGATAGATGGGCATCAGGTAAACAAGCGTTCGTTGGGAAGCCCCAACACGGCCATGTGCGATTTCGTGAAAACAGAGGCACGCTTAGGGGTACTTGGAGATGTGCGTCAAGACGGCATAAACTCAGGACGTTTGGAAGTTCCAAACGTAAAACTATCATTATCTCCTATCCGAAGCAATGACACGATGTCCGACAATCAGGATAACTTCTTCTTGGGCAGCTTGACATGTTCAGAACTAGTGTTGTAAGCGCTGCCATCATCACCTGCACCATCAGCAGCACCAGGCTTCGGGTTAACAGTAGCGGGTAGATTGACACAAAAGTTCTTCTGCGTATCCATCTCTGCTTCGCTAGCGCCCGGTTCCAGCCTTGCCAAGAAATATGGGGGGGGGTTCCCAAAATCAGGTGTACTTTTTTGGGGTCCCTATACTGAGGACTATAGTATTTCTTGGGGGATGTTGGGGGTCTATCTTGGCCTATTTAGGGAAACTACCATATGCAGAGTCCGAGAAGGAATTAGGAGAATTGCTTGCAAAATCCTAGAGTCTACTGTCAGTGTCCATAGCAAACAGCAACTGCAAGGTCATTTGGGGTACAAGCGGAGGCGGGCAACCAAATGGGAACCGAATTTTGCATTGCACATGAAACTGCATCCCGCACACTCTAACCCTAAACCCTAAACTGAGTTGCTGTTAAGGAACTTAAAGTAAGTAATGGGTCTGTATAGTAAATGAAAAGGTCTCCCCGATAATAGCAACTTAAATTAAGTTCCTTAAGCCCGTATATTACAACAGTTTCCATTACATTTTCCATTTTCTTTTCCATTTGATTCTCCATTATACGGGGATAATACGATAACCCTACCTAAACCCTATAATATTAGGGTATAGGGTGTAGCACAACTTGATAAACATTGTGCCTCTAGCAGGGAATGGAACAATGGCTTCCAGGACCTGTCCCTTTGTAGACGAACCCCCATGAACCCATTCCTTCCTTCCCTCCTACTCGCTTCATACTAATGTTTCTCACCCCCCCCCCTTACACCTAGTATGGAGTGGGCCCCGGAAACCATAAGGCCTCTTATGAGGAATACTTAATATTAGGAGGTGCGGGATGTTTGACATTAGTACGAGGGGATTCATGCATTGCAACGTTCTAAAAGAAGCTGAAGACCCTACGTAAACCCTAAATCTCATACGCTAAGCCCAAAACCCCTAAACCCTAAACCTCTACCTCTGGTTCGCGAAGAGAGAAGGCATGGATCCTGATAGTAGCCCCTAAACACCCCCCCCAAAAAAGGCTACAGTTTCTTTCTGCTTTTCCACTTCTTATTACCTGCTAACTAAAGGTACGTAAAACGAATTGCAACCCCAAATCTGAAACCCTAAATCCTGAACCCCTAAGCCCCTAAACCCTACCCGGCTGCATTCCTGCCAAAGGTACACTAGCGGGTAGCTGCAGGCCGTCCAGGAACCGCAGCCAACGAAGAAATGGTAGTAGACCCTGGGTTTAGATTCTAGATTGGTTTGCTCAAACATGAGTAAAATAGGCCTAGGCCCTTAGTCCGAGACCCTTGAAACCTAAACGTTACATGAGGGGGCTTTGGGCTCACAATTTCACGCATGTGTAGAACGCCATGCTTCTAACTTTAAGTAAGTAGGGCACCTTGTTTTGCCTTTGGGCTTAAGGTTAATTACTAGTATTACTTAATACTACTACTAATGATACTACTATTATTTCTCCTATTCGTACTGTTATTAACTATTATCAAGTCTTTAAGTAAGCCTTAGGGAGCCTTTGGGAGTACCAGGGAACAAAAGAGAGTGTTGGGGATTAAGGTTTAGGGCTGAGGGTTGGGGATTACTATCTACCCCCTGAAGACCCCCTTGAAGATCTGTTGGTTCTCCTAAAGCCCAAACCTTTAATTCTAAGCCCCAGGGCATCTCGGTTCGGATTTGGGTTTACAGTTCAAGCCCTGCATCGCGTAAGATAACCAGCAGACGTGCTGTGCAAGTAGCCCACGCATAGCAGATGATCTTAGACTGGGTTAAAATTTGGGATTTAGGGTTTTACGGTTTAGACTTGGGTGCGCTGAATACGGCTTCATTGGGTGAATATGGGATTGCATCATTTCCAAAAAACGTGGAGCTACGGAGCTACGCTATAGCATCTGCATGGCCATAATGTAACCTTGTATACAGAAAACTTATTCAGTTTTCAAACAAGACCTAAACCCTCAACCCTCGAGCCTCACCCTCTGATAGAAAGCCACCCTATAACATAAAAAATGTTCCCACCATTGTATAGTGGTACTGTATTAAGGTACGTTTCATTAGGGTGGGGTGGGAGGGCCTATCATGACAAGAAATGCACTGGTAACCAGAGGATCCTTCAAAGCAATGCGACCGAGATGCGAGCGTAGCGTGTCTGAAACGCCTTAGCAGGTTGGGCCGTGATGTCGGTGTTGGAGTTTGGGGTAACATGGGTCTCTTTGCAAGCAGGTATAACTTCTTGCATAATTGGAACGCATATTACGAAGCACAAGTATTATTCGTACTGCTATGACAATCTTTTTGGTATGTATGTTCCATCTAAGCTTCTTGCTTCAGATCCTACATCAAAAGAAGAATAAGTTTCGGTGACGACACCCTTAGCGATGCCGTCACAATTCGGATCCTACATCCACGAGTAGAAATTGCGACAGCAAACCAAACCAGCGCTTCCTAGAGTCCTACAGCTACTCCACGCCGCGAAAACCTGCATGAAAATAGGTAAGGATTACACGTCTTGTGCCTCGGAAATATGCTGTCGTCTGGTATGCTTACTCTTTTGACGGATGTTGACTTCACAGTAAGGATCAGCCCCACATTAATAGAATGCCGCCGCCGGATCACATCCATGGCAAGACCCACACTGATAAAAACAACGTTCTAAACAGGTGTTCGAACCTACATTTTTGGATGTGGGGTGTTTTAATGCGAAGCCAACATTCTTTTTCAGATAGCGCTAGTGTGTTGCGATAAACCTACGTACCTAATTTAAGGTATGACTTGAGGCTTACATTTCAAAAGCTGCTAAAGCGTGTCAACGGCAAGCCCGTGATCACCGGTGCGTCCATTGAGCGCTGCTAAAATCACGTGCGCTCACTGGTTCATGTCGGTTGTGAATCAAAGTGGTGACTGTCCTGCAGCTACTGCGGTTAGTTGGACGTCCACTGGCCCAAACATTGTGTAAGGATATGTAATTGTCCCACTTTCAGCCCTAAAACGCTACATCGCAAAAAATGCAGGAGTGAAAGCTCCGTGCCAAAAGAGGCCTGATCAGCATAAACATGCATACGTTCAGCCCTGAACCTTACCCCAACCTAACCACATACACCCTACCCCTCCTTGGGGTAACCTCCGCGCAATATACAAACAAGGAAATACACACATACATATGCATATATATGCCCGCAAAGACTTTGCCAATTCTTGAAGTGGGGACCCCCAAACAGAACCACTTTTTTATCTGCGAAAGTTCCAACTGTCGTAACCATCAGCGCCAGCCACAGGGGAGGCGAATGGTAGGAAACGAGAAATCCAATTACAAACTCGATAAGAAACCTAGCGAGAGCGAAACAACATGAAATATCACGAAATCAAGGAAGTGCTAGGCTGGCACTAAGCCAGCGGGGGGAGCGCAATGTGTCAGTCGTGGGCCTACAAGGAGACACGCACAACTGAGAACACCTGCAAACGAAAAAGAGCGGATGTAAGTCAGGCACTCAGTCACGCCCGTGAGCATGAAGATCTTGGTAGCCGCTCACCAGTTGCATCATAAGTCCGTTTGGTCGTACCAGAAAGGAAAGGCATCATAAAGATCTCAGGCGCATAATGTCTTATATTGGAAGTATATGGCGGCGTCCCGGCCCACCTCTCCCGAGGCATCATCTCCAGCAGTGCAGCAGTGCAGCAGCCCTCGTAACCAAAGGACAACTGGCAGAAATGTCGTGTAAAGTCATCATGGGCAATGAGCTCTGCTTATGAACGATCTGTTGAAATATTGACAACCGAGATGAGACTGGCGGAAACGTAGCCGGCTTCCAAGGAACGTCAACGCAAAAAACGTAAGGCCGACCCCCTTACAGCGGAAGACATTGTGCACTTCGCGGCGCGCCGGAACAGAACCCTCTGGCGCAGTGTAATCTTACAAGCCCATGCAGATTAATGGCACGTATGGTAATTTTTAGGGGTTTCGGACCAGTATCTTACCTACTTTTGGGGTTGAGGTAAGCCCTGAACCCAAAAGCGTGTTATCCTCCAGCCGAAGTCGCCCCAGCCATAGACAAACGCCAACGCATGCGTCATGGTATCGCCCAGTCCACTGGCGGCCTCACGTAGGGATTATTAGTAATCATATTATAGCTCATTTCATTATTATTATGAATATTAATAGTAATTCTATTATGGCAAATATGTTCCTACCTGGAAGGTCATGGGGGCTTAATGCGTGTCCTACTCATGCGGATGATAGAGTGACTAGAGGCGCTATTGACCCACTAAATTGTAAGTCCCCTTGGACAGCAGGATACGGATTGGAGTAGAGCCCGTAACTTCTCCCAAACTTGCCCCTACCCCTGTCGCTGGCGAAGCCCATAATTAAACATGCGAGTAAAGCAGCACAAAACTCACATTATGCCAACTGCCGCAACCACAGAGCCCTGCAAGCCGTATATCGTAATCGTACAACCTAGTCCCTGAACCCGAACTCCTAAACCCTAATTTCTAAGCGTTCAATGCCACAATAACAAAGGATTGTTGTTGCCGCAACCCCTATGCTGCAATGAGGGCCCACGCGCTATCATAAAGCTATAATAAGGTTTAGGCAAGTAATATCCCGATATTACACAAGCCTCCAATTCAGCCGCTAGGATCCAATCCTCAGCGCCAGCCACAGAGACATGAGGAGTTCAATGCAAAGGGCTGGAAAACTGCCAATATCAGCTTGAGGTATAAATCCTAAATCCTAAAAAATAAGGAATCTGGGACCATGATCTTAGTAACCATTTAGGCTTCTGCATTAGCGTCTTGGAAGCCTAAGGTTGAGGTTTTAGGCGTGGGGCCCAGCTAGGTCTAAGGAGGTTGTTGTCAGGACCATTTCCTGTTGATGGACAGCCCTATACCCTAAATCCTTAGCGTGTATCATGTTTTGAGGTCCAACCAGCAGAGCTAAGAAAGCTGGAACATCAGTATCCCAAGACCTACCGAATGGAAAGAAGCACTGTAGGGCCTTCATAATTGCGAGGTTGGTGTCAGGTCTTCTTCGTGCACGCTAGGCATGAAGTATAACCCCATTCTAATAGTTTCCATTTTCTTTTCCATTATCCCCATATTACCCCTGTATTACCCCTCAATATTACCACTATATTGCTCCTATATAGTATAGTAGTTTCCAGTTTCTTCTCCATTACCCCGATGTAACCCCAATATTGTACCTCTATAGTCCCACCTAGCGGTGCTGTAAACCTACATAAGATTGGTAGTGATCTATGCTCCAAGCTTTCGACCTTTGCTGTGAAGCAGGCCTCGTGTTTTGAGGTTTGACTTCCAGTAACCCCTAACCCCTAGGCCTTGAACAGCTCATGGCAGTCTTTGCAAGGCCCTTTGCGGGCTTACAGTTCGTGCAAGAGAGTGTATGGCTTGGGGTTGAAGACTGCATGTTAATATAGTGCAATTACGTGTTTGGGCGATGCTGAATATTGAGGGTTTGATGTTTGGCAGACTATGGGCGTAGGGCTTTCAGGATTTGCCTTTGGCATTGTGTAGCCTGGACCGAAAGACCTTCCTTGTCTGTTTACCTGTGATTTCTTGTCACAATTGGAGGACAGTGGAACTCATGAAGACCAAAACACTAAACCCTAAGCCCAACACCATAAACCCTATAAACAGCAAGCCCTAAATCCTAAGCCCAAAACCCCGAATCCGTAGGTATCACTCCAAGCCTCAGGGTGTATAGCTTTAGGGTTTAGGGTCGATGGGGGTTTTAGGGCTTAGGACTTAGGAGTTTAGGGCGAAGGGCTTAGAGCTCGGGGCCCCAAATCCCAAGCCCCGGAGTCTGGGCTTAGATGTTGAGGTCTGACGTGTCTTTAACAGCATCTCAAGACAAGTATACTGTGGAGGGGGTGGGGGTGCATTGGGGTCTGTTTTGGGACCACCTGTTTATGGAAACCCTCATGTGCTGCTGCCCCTGCTCTTCCCATTCCACAACTGAGTACATGTTGCAAACCGACTCTACACCCCTTCTAGAGCCGCTGATCCGTTTTGAAACTATAGTCCCTCTTAAGTAGATAGAATATGTCTCTGAGTATACTATAATAAGACCCCCACATACCCCGTATTCTATCCACTCGATGGGGATTATACCCAGCACCCCAAAAAGGCTAGCGGCTAGTCCTTCTTTCTTGACTTCTGGCCGTTGGCCTCGAGTGCTGCGAAGCTTCCCCACGCCCAACCCAAAACCGTAAACGCCCTAAGCCCTAAACCCCAAAACGTTCAATCTCAAAGCCAAGGACCTCTACCTTCGACCACAAAGGCTTCAGCTGCAAAACCTCTAGCTTATGACCACAGATCGCTGAAGCCTCAAACCCCCAAGACGGCTCTCTTCGTTTCTGGAAAGATGGTACTCCCCCAAAATCAGGGGACCCCAATATAGACCCCAAAAATACTATGGCCCTTATTCTAGGACCTGCTAAGCGGATCACAAACAGCAACCTAAGCGCCCTGAAGCGTGAAAAGACAAATACTATGCGAATGGGCACATGGTAAGTCAGCAGTACACTTTCCAAGCGGCTTCCTAGAGCAAAGTAATGCCCTTCAACCCTGCGCATACTCAACCCTGAGCTGACAAAACCCTAAATCCCAAACCCTCCATGCTTGAGCGGGAGTGCACAGTGTATGTGCGTAATCCTACAGAGGCATGGCTAGGACTTTCCTGGAGATGACTAAAAGGCGGTGCCCGCCCTACGGTTTAGGGTTTAGGGCTCACAGTACATCCCTCAATCAACCTAACCCTAAATCCTAAATCCTCAGCCACAAATCTTGAAACCGATCGTGCACCGCAAGTCCTCAATCTTAAGTCTTAAATCCTGGGCCCTATAAATCCTGAACATTAACTCCTGAAACTTCAACCCTTAACCCTAAACCCTAAAACGCTAGAACCTGAATCAAGACCCACTGGTCTAGAAAAGTCGCATGACGCTGCATGGCTTTAGCTTCGGCCCTGTCCCTCGCCAGCCTGTACTTGGAGGCCCATGGGACTTAGTAAGTACTTATAACTAGGATTATAACCCTACCTATAATTGGGGTAACCTCTATAAGCCCTTTTAGGGGGATTATTATAAGTAGGGTTATACGCCCAGTTATAAGTCGTTACTAAGTCCCCTGGGCCTCCAAGTAGGGATACGGCACAAAGTAAAAACCCTCGAAAGGGGTCCATACAGGGGGCGTGCAGTGGTTCTACTGGCGCAGGATGAACATATATGTATATATGTATATCCATATATATATATATATATGTATAGAGTTCAGGGTGTAGGGCTGAGCATTAGCTTTTTGAAGGGGTGCGTGACCTTGTCCAACTACAGCTCAGGGTTTAGGATTACGGGTTTACAGCGCAGGTTGTTGAGGCCAGAACTGTTAGGGACCCTCAACCCTAGGGTTCAGTTGTCAAAGGCATCACTTGGAGGAATGCCAGGCATCATGTGCTTGTCATCTAGTTCATAGTTGCTTCGGGGTTAGGGTTTAGGGTTCTATGGTACGACCTTCTCTCCTGATGATGAATACTTGCCCAAAATATGACGACAGACTGCATTGCAAATACTGCTAGGGACTGGGCCTTTTGGTATTAATGCGGGGAGGGATTATCCATTTCGTGATCCTCAACGTTCATTAATGTAGGGGTCATGTCAGTAAGTCTAAACCCTAAGCCATGTGGCCCTGTCTAAACCCTAAGACGCCATGTTAGTAAGTCTGAACCCTAAGCCGTAAGCGTTCTGTCCTCAATGGATGTCCTCAGGTCCGGAACGCTAACCTTCCAGAAATAACCTGAGCTTGATGTTTTGAATAAGGACACTTCTCTCATGGTTGAAGGAATCCTTACTGTTTAGGGTCTTGGGATTCTCAGGGGAATAGTACCCTAAACTCTAAACGCTACACCCTAAACTCTAAACCCTAAACCCTAAACTCTAAACCCTAAACTCTAAACTCTAAACCCTAAACTCTAAACTCCAAACCCTACGCTTAGAGACTCAGAGGACTTCGTGAGTGGGCCAATCTTCTCCAGCCTTGTCTCTGTGAACCATGCCTCCAAGCGGATGACAAATAGCCTTGGGCAGGTTTAGTTTTGGGCTTAAAGGATTAGCGTTGAGGGTTTAGGATTTTAGCTTCAGGCATTGGGGATCCGTGTATAAGGGTGTAGGGCTTAGGGTTCAGGGTTTAAGACTTAAGGCTTAGAGCTTCGGGTTTAGGATTTGGAGTGTAGGGCTCGACTCTGCCTTGACGCACCTAATTCCTGTTGATTCGAATAGTCCTGCACGACCTCATTCTACCAAAATACCAAAAACATCCTGGAGCAAAAGGTGCTGAGTGTCACACAGGATTTCTCATATGAGCCATTGTCTAAACTCCTAGTATCCCCCTTAATTAGACCCTATAGTAGTCCCTTATATAATCCACTATATAACCCCCTTGAAGGAGTTTAGACTATCACCCTAAAACCCTAAACCCTAAACCCTTAATAAGGAGTTTAGACTATGGCTCATATGAACCGGAGCACTGTGCTAGGCTCTGGGGGAAGGTTTAGGCTTAGGGGGCAAAGATCTGGGATATGACTACGTCGCTTCCACCTTCAATGGTTTAGGGTTTAGGGTTTAGGGTTTGGGGATTTCTTGGTGTTACTGGTGAACCCAACCTGAAGCGTCCATGTACATAGCCTGGTGGCTTGAAATCCTGCTGCACAGGCACTTGTAGCCCTAAATATACATATGTAATCATATATATATATATACTACCTAGATGCCGGGACCCTTTGCGTAAGTCTTAGTTTTGTGTACGATCCTGTGTTTCTGCTATCGTGAATGGGGACGGAGGGACGAATCCCTGTAGTTGTCATCATTTGATCTCCCTGCTATAGTCCTTTTATGCTGTTTCCTCGTTCGCTACTAAGCCCAAAAACCTGAACATTAGTTTCTCTCTCCCTTTCCATTCGGTCATTCCTTACCAGCCAACATTTCGGGGTTTCGAACACTAAGCGCCCCTTTGCAAAGAGGGTTATATGGTCATACAGGGGTAGGCGTGTATGTATACCTATATACACACGCATTGATATATATATATATATCTACCTACATACACACATGTATATGGTTTATGGCCTGTCAAGCAGGGGCGGAATGCTTGGGGAGCCCGAGGGATGTAGTGATTAGAAAGCATGAATCTGGGCACCCTGTTCAGGATTATACAGGGACCATGGCACAATCTCTTGAAGGTTGTTCAGGGAACATCATAGGGCTCAGGCAACGTGGCATTACAAAAAGTCGTGATTGTGTAAGGGGGCACCTACCTAGGAACCCCAGCAACCGCTGTTGTAGCTTTCTGGGCCATGCGGTCTCACTTTGATATATCATAAAATAAAATGCTAAAACTGGGCTTCTAAGGGTTGTAAGCAGCCCTGAGATGCTTCCATCTTCATCCTCCTTGTAAAAGAGAATTTCAAATCAACTTTGCACGTTGCATGTTTGCTCAGGAGTCTAATGCAGACCCATGATTAATAACCCCCTTCCTTTTAAGAGCCTTAATATTAGGATCCCTATTGTACTCCCTAGTAAGGGGAGGGGGTTTATTCATTAGGGGTCTACATTAGGGCTTAAATGGGCCCAGGACCAATGGCCATTGACTATGTTCAAGCAGTTTGGGGTCATTATGTTACCACACCTGCGTCTCAGGTAGGGCAGAGGGTTGTGAGGGTAAAGCAACTAATTATCCTCGGGCTTCAAAACATAACTGGTAGTTGATCAAAGTTCCTGTGACCAAAAAGGCTGTTATGGGACATAAGTTCCCCTGCATTCTTCCTTAAACCCTAAACCCTACACCCTAAATCCTAAACCCTTCCCAAAAGACCTTCAGATCATCCTCCCCCCCCCCCTTTCAAAAGGTGGATCCACATAGATGCTCCCTGCGCAAGGACGCACAAAGAACTCACAACTTTGCGACCTTTGCGAAGACAAACCTCAACTCAAAGCTCTGAGGCATAGCCCTAAGGCATAAGCCCTCAAGCCCTAACCAAGCCTCAATGCCCTAAACCCTACTCCCCTAAAACCCTAAACCCCTCAAACCTAAAGCCCAGGACCCTAAACCCTAGCCTCCAAGCCCCAAAAACCAACTTCAGTTGAGCTAAACTCCTAGTATCCCCCTTAATTAGCCCATATAGTAGTCCCCCATATAATCCCCTATATAACCCCCCTTTAAGGAGTTTAGACTCTGGTTCAGTTGAGCCTAGGAGCGACGTGAAACTGAAGTAGACGATCTGCAGAACGACCTCCATGATCATCTGCGCGCCTGGCGCTCCCAAACGACCCTTACTTCTTGCAGCCCCGCCCAGATGTTAAACCTTACACCCTGAAGGAAACCCAAAATCCTAAATAGTAGTTTCCATTATCTTTTCCATTATCCCCATATAACCCCATGGTATAGTAGTAGTTTCCATTTTGTTTTCCATTATCCCAACCCTAAACATTCCTCCGCAGAAGCCTGGGGCCATGCACTATGCCAACCGAAGGTTCCTTCACTTTCAGGCCAAGGCCCAACCAAAAGTGGGTTCAGAAAAATGGCTGGACTAAGTGTCCAGAAATTGTGGGTTGAATTCTGAGGTTGGGCCTCACAATTTGTTGCAGCCTTATTCTTATACAGCCACAGTAGCGCCTAAATCTGGGATACTGTATTTCTATAGTGGTACATGATACATGTATGCATAATATTATACTACGACACACCTATATACATATATACATACACGCGTGTATTTTGCCACATGTGTGTTGACAACAATTTTGTGTGCGAGTTTGGACTATCACCTTGCACGCTTTGAGAGTCGGGTCATACTACATGATTAGGCTTGTCCGTTCGTGTTGGGCTACACAGTGTATGAGAGTTGAAAATTATTTGGGAGGCAGAGGCAAGACCATAGCAATACCTACGTTTCAACATGACACACGTGATTTGGGGTTCATGGATTGCTGCCTGGTTTAGGATCTGCATAATGGGATTCAAGGGAACTACGCAAGCACTTTAGACGTCAGATCGATACCTGCAACTCAAGCGCACATGGCAAAAGAACAGGCCGCGGACTCAATTCGCTGCATGCCCGTGGAAAACACCATGGAAACAACAATACTATCAGAAATTTTACTGGGTCACTATCCGCATCCAGTCCTCCATTTCCACAAGAGCTCGAATTTCAGGGGTCTCATACTGGGAGCCCAAGAATTGCAAATCCCAAATCATGGGTCAGAATCAGTTCTCTGCTGGCCTGCTTTTGGTCATCCTGCTCAAGCGGTTCTTCAGCAGACGAGTATGGAATACAGCAAGTCTATAATGCTCATGACGCCCAGAATCACCTGTTCTACTGGAATCATGAGGACAGGCGTTGCGAACGAATTTAAAGGGAGTCACAAATGCAGAGGAGATCCTTCAAGATGTAAGCCTGTGGCCGGACATGATGGCAGATCCTGTAAACCTCTTGGAATCGACGCCAAAAAGGCGGAATAGGTCTTTTTTCGCGCGGGCCCGCGAGCACGCGCCCTTAAAGTGGGAACGGGACCGGGCCACCGGGGCCGGGCCACCGGGACCGGGATCGGGCCATCGGGACCGGGCCACTGGACCGGGCCACCGGGACCGGGCCACACCGGGACCGGGCCACCGGGACCAGGCCACTGGGCCAGGACCGGGCCACCAGAGTTTGCAACTTCTGGAGAAGGTTTGAGAGAGCACACGACTTCCTGGTGTCGCAAAAGGCTGTATATAAGGCTTTGTGATTCTTCGTGGCGAGTGTTGCAGTAGACCCACAGCTATGACATAATTTGTTTTTCCCTCCAGCCTGGTTTAACCGCGCCGTTTTGAAGGGGTCGTAGGAGTTGAATTTCGCTGACAGGCGTGGGGTTTCGTG
>CAJNIZ010005037.1:0-14870 GCA_905231905.1 Symbiodinium pilosum | reverse complement strand
TTTAGGGTTTAGGGTTTGATGGGGGTTTGGGGAGTAAGGGTTTAGGGTTTTTTCCCCCCAGGGTTTTTTAGGGTTTCATGGTCTTCAAGGTTTAAGGGGTCTAGGGTTTTTAGGTTGTCGGAGGCTTAATAAAGTTTAGTGTTTGTGGTTTTGAAAAGG
This sequence comes from Symbiodinium pilosum, assembly GCA_905231905.1. Taxonomy (NCBI): domain Eukaryota; class Dinophyceae; order Suessiales; family Symbiodiniaceae; genus Symbiodinium; species Symbiodinium pilosum. Next base: position 14,711 of record CAJNIZ010005037.1, on the reverse strand, counting down.
TTGGAGAAAGGTTATGTAGCTGCTACATCGGGATCTATACGGTTTATACCGGGCTTATTAGGGTCTCAGGCTTAAAGGTCAAACCGTGCAGCATGCCTCAGAGGCATCAGTTTGTGGATGAAGGAAAGCAAAAGAAAATGGCAACTACTGTNNATATAGGGATTATAGAGGGATTATGAACGGAGAATGGAAAATGGGTATGATATAGGGACGATGTAGGGCGCTACAGGGCTCGAGGGCCCGCATGAGGTTTTAAAGGGAGCGCACAGTACTGCATAGGTGTTAGTTTAGGGTTTAGGGTTTAGGGTTTAGAGGGCTTCTATAGGGCTATACATGGACGTGTAGGGCTTATTGGGTGTTCGGGTAAAGGGTTCTCGGTTTACCTTTTTGGGCTTTGGCTAGGTCAATCCCCCGTATAGTAATAGCCTCGAAATATGGCGCGAATACGGCCTGTATATACCTAGAACAGTCCCTTGTGGCACCCAGTACTGGGTGGAGGATTGACCCAGGGTTTGGGCCTTATTTGGAAGCCGCTTGAGAGCCCTCTTGACAAAGTAAGACTACTTGATGATGGGGTTTATTTGGGCTTATGATACAAGTTATTGGGGATAGTAAGAAGATTTAATAAGTCAACATCCAACGGGGTTTGCGTTTCTGGCTGTAAGGTGCAGAGGTTCCAGAATTCTCGGTTTGGGCGTCTTAGAGTTTGGGTTCTGGGGTGTGCGGGCTTAGGATTTCTAGGATTTCTAGGGTCTTGGGGTTCAGCGTTTTTGAGTAGATGGGTAACTCGCGTTTGATATCTGGGGTATGTAAATACCCACCATAGTCAAACGATCACCTCCTTTTGGGCCAGGAGCAACAGGGTTAGGTTTTGGGTGTAGGGTTGAGGAGTGAACTGAGTTCAGGGTGTAGGGCTCTTCAGTTCAAGGACTTAGGGGTCGATGTCGGTAATAGGTGCTCTTGATGTGTTAGGGTAGAGGCTTTGAACCACCAGGGTTTTGGGTTGTGAGATCTATTGATTCCTTGCGATCAACCTTGATAATACTCCACTCCCCTAGATAGTCCCCTATATAACCCCCTTGAAGCAGTTAAGATCATGGCTCATATGGTAGTTTCCCAAAAGGAGGGGACCCCAATATAGACCCCAAAATACAAAAGCCTAAATCTGGGAAACCCCCATATAGGGCCAACTGTAGGGAATATAGGGGTCCCTCTAAAGGATCGTCTACAGACTATCTTGAGGAACTTCCACGTAAGCTTAGTTGGGGCTTACTGTGTGCTGCACAGGGTTCAGGTGCAGATTTTGGCTTCCCAAAACCCTCGTCCTAAACCCTAAACCGCAGACCTTAGACTCAGACCCTGGAGTTCGGAGTCGCCTACCCTAAGCCACAAAGCCGTAAGCCCAACGTCTTAAAGCCCTGGAACCCTAGGCCCTAAATCCTAATCCCCTTCTCCTAATATTCAGCACCCCCCCACCCCCCTGATATTAAATACTTCCAATTGTGGTATGTTATGATATATGGGCATATCGAATACTAGGGAGTGTGAAAGCCGTAAACCCTCATCCCTGTGGTACGGTTCCTACATCCTTAAGGGTCCCTATGAACAGCTAGGTTTAGGTTTCTTTCTAATTTGGTTTTCGGGATGGTCCCCGAAGTTTTTTGGGAGTGCCCAGCGGAGCGCAAATGCTGAGGTGGCCCATACATAGCCTGAGTAAAGTTTAGGCTTAGGGATTTATGCTAGTGATGCATAGATGTGCCCTTCTGCTCCCTAAACCCTTACACCAGGGTTTAGGGCACAACCCTAAACCCTAGACCCCTAAACTCAAACCCTTTCGCCCTCAGGTCATCAAGATGCTAACGCACGTGATGCGCTCCATTCCTGCCACAGTCTTGGCCGTCTACGCGGATCCACGGATGTGCTTTTGGAGTGGGGCTGGGGCTTCATTGGGTTTAGGGTTTATAAGGTTATAAGGTTTAGGGTTTAGGGCTTATGGATATCAACGAGGCCTACTGCGAAAAGGGCTTATGGAGTTTCATTGGGCTTGTACAGAAAGCTACAGTGATGTAAGTGGCATGTATCGTCATTCTCGTCATTCTGTTGCTAGTGGACGTGGTACGGCTACTCATTTTCAAGCAATTCTGTGATTATTTCGAGAATTGCTGCCCTTGAGCAACAGCTTCACTAATCATGTTTGCTTGGAGGAGAGTAGCGCCCACACCCCAAACCCTAAGCCCTACACCATGGACCCCCCACCTGTGAATCCTGAACCTAACCCCGACACAACCCCTTAGCTCTAGATCCTAAAGCTAGGAAAACTTGAGCTTATAATGGGTTATAAGTCCTTTAGCCTCCAGGTACAGTAACCCCCCAAAGCCAAACCGCGAACCCCAACCCTTAACCCTTAACTGCAAGCCCCAAACCCCCACCCACAGTCCCAAAGCACCAAAGGATCAGACCTGTGATGTGGAGTTGGCGTCCAACTTCGTGCAGTGGTGGGAGACGGTCCCGCACAAGGTGACGTTCGGCATTTAGGGCGCTTTGAGCCCTCAACCAACCCTAAACCCTAAAACCCCTTAAACCCCTCAACCACTTAAACCATCTAAACCCTAAACCCCTAAAACCCTAAAGCCCCTAAAGCCCTTAAACCCCTAAAACCCCTAAACCCCCAAACCCCCAAACCCCCCAAACTCCTAAACCCCAAGAGAAAGGCCTTTGGCCTCCTGGGCGGCGCCGTCATCGGCGAGCACATGGACATTTCGGACACGGCCATCCGCAGCGCGCCTGTGGGCGCCGGGGATGTTCCTGGGCTGAGGATTGAGGGTTTAGGGGTCTAGGGTTTAGTGGTTTAGGGTTTAGGGGTCTAGGGTTTAGGGGTCTAGGGTTTAGGGGTTTAGGGTTTAGGGGTTTAGGGTTAAGGGTTTGAGGGTCCAGGGTTTTTAGGATGGCTTGGGTTAGGTTTTGACGGGGTTCATAGAGGTTTTACAGGGATATGCAGGGATGTATTGGAGTCTTGGGGTAAGGTGTTTTGGGGAAATGATGGAGAGTGCAACGAAATTTTGTTAATGTAAGGGCTGCATGAAGCAAATGGACACGTGCGGCTGCATTAAAAGGGCTAGTATGCCTTCGGTAGTTTCCCTGAGTAACCAGAAAAGTACCTTTAGTTTGGGTAGGGTTTTCACGGGTTTTAGGGCCCCCCCTAGGGTTCAGGGTTCTAAGATTTACTGTGATGTTGGGGTTTTTGGTGTTTCCTTTCAAGAAAAGGAGGCTTTCAAGGGTTTGGAGTTGAGGAATTGGAATGCAGAGGCTGTGGGGTAGCTTGTAATCAATCAGCTGTCTGCGCTTAGCCACGAAAGCCAAAACCCTCCTGCTTCCTTTTTTTTTATTGCTAAATCCTGCACCCTTGATCCCACCAGAGGAGCCCTAAACCATTCACGGATTCCTGTCACTGCTTGAAGGTTGCTTCAGCCCTCACTCACTGCCTATAGGAATTTCTTCGTTACTTCATATTCAAAAGTTGTCCTGCGCGAATAGACTTTCATCCAAGGATTTTGTTGGCTCCAACCCCCTAAAGTTAGGACCCTGTTGTAGGCGTGTGATAACTATAGGCTCCTAATTTGGGGGGTTGGGGTTACCAGCATCCTGTTATGTCAAGCCGGATTGATGAGGAATGCTGGAAGTGGTGGTCTCCTGAAAACCCGGCGGATTCTTTACATCAGTCTCAGCAGGGTCCATACATTTGGGTCCCGGTCCCTCTCTAGGTGCACTTTTTTGAGAGCAGTTGGACGTCTGCCCTACTAGACCCGATAAGACATGTATCGCACACTTTTTTCAAGATCTCAAGAATGGATCAGTATGCCGTGTCAAAGGTGGGTGAGAGAGTCCGACGTCGCATCCTGCTGAAGGGCATCCCCATCAGCACCCTCAACAGCGTACAATCTGCCAGCCACTGACCCTGCCGTAGGGTTTGGGGTTTTAGGGTTTAGAGTTTGGGGCTTAGGGTTTGGGGCTTAAGGTTTTTAGGGTTTAGGGTGTCAGGATTCTCAACAGCGTGCAATCTTCCAGCCACTGGGGATTTGGGGTTTAGGATTTAGGATTTAGGTTTGGGGGTTAACTGGAACATTGTTGCGGAAATTTAAGCTGACTTATCAACTTGGAGACTCGAAGCAACAAGAAATGGAAACAGGGGTGATGCGTGGCGTTTCAGGCTATTCAGGAACTTAAGGCAAGTTACCATTACAAGGAAACACTTCTACATTTTAGAGATCCAGTGTGTGGCAACTCAAGTTAAGCTCTTGGACCCTAAACCCTAAACCCTAAACATGGAATCTCAGGTCGAGGTAGGCGCCTCGATAGACAGAAGAGGTTCTAAAGGGTTTAGGCGGTCTAGAGTTTAGTTTTTTTGGGGCTTGGGGGCGTTCGGGCTTGAAGGTTTCTACAAGCTTTTTAAGATCAAATGCACGCCTAGTATGCAGCTAGCACTATAGTTTCGTCAGGGTCCGGGGGCGGATGGAGCTTTCTTTTTCAAGCTGCCTTTCTTCTTGGCCTTGCGGGGCTTGCGGGATGTAAGTCGAAACCTTGAATCTTACCTAGGAGGACCCCCCCCACCCTGTACTAGTGACCAGCACAAGGGATAGTGGAGATTAATCCGCAGATGCTCCATTCTCCCCTACTATAAGGCGACTAATTTCATATTGATGTATACTTATAGAGATATGGGGAATCTTTCTTATTCAGGGGGCGAAGGGTCCTTAAACCTTAGCCCCCCAAACTTTAAACCCGGAAAACCTCAAACCCTGAATCCTAAACCATGAGCCCTAAACCCTAAACCCTGGCTGTTTCAACCTGTCAGGCTTCAATGTCTACGACGCAGCTATCACCACCTCTGACGAGATCGTCCACATCCATCCGCACAAGGCGGGCAGGGTCTACAGTTGAAGGTTCAGGGATTTGAGTTTAGGGTTTAGGGTTGTAGTTCTCAAAGTATAACCTACATAGTCCTCAAAGGGGTTCCGGGAATCCTTCTAAATGTCTACAGAACGGCAGTGTTTAGGAGGGCAGGGTTTCAAATGAGGTGGTAGGTTCAACCCCGCACTTAGCATGCCCGTAGAGAACCTACACCCTAAACCGAAACCCTAAACTATAAATCGCGATTAGTATTTATTAATGGTATCACTAGGGGTGAGCCTGCACACCCCATTCAGGTTGTCTTAGAAGAAATCCTCTTCTCGGTTTAGGGCTTGGGATTTAAGGGTTTAACGGTTAATGGTCGAGGGTCTAAGGGTTTAGGGCTTAGCCCTTCAAACCAGATTTTTGTAGGGAGAGCTGCATGAGGCGATGACGATCCCAGGCTCTTTGCAGTGCCAAGACTCCAACATTAGGCTGTAGGGTTTAGGGTTAAGGGTTTAGGGGTTTAGGGTTTAGCCAGCCTGCAGCAAAAGGGTTCGAAATGAAGGAGGCCTGACAGGTGGTCAGTAATGGAAAATCAACTTGAACATGGCAGTGCAATTGGATTTGTATAGGGGCTACGGGGGAATTCTTACCATTTCTCTGGCCCTGGTATATACCCCGCATAGACCTCAACATGATGGTGGCCCCTGCACCACATAAGCCCTCTAACCTCTAGAGAAAACTTGGTTTCCGTTTCATTTTCCACGTTCTTTTCCGTTTCATTCCACACTATTGCAATTTTTATGAGCTACGGACTACGTTTAGGTTGGGGGAGACCTATAGGGGACCATGTAGGGTGTTGGGGAGGGGGCTTTTAAGGCATATATTACAAATTTAGTCCAGGGCTCCCTCCTGAGCCCTAGACCCTAAACTCCTCACCCTATAGTCCCCCTTAAGTAGATAGAATATGGCTTTGGGTATATTATAGTAAGGTCCCCATATACCCCATATTCTATCTACTTAAGGGGGACTATAAGCCCTAAACCCTAAACCCTTTTGGCACCCCAGAGCCCTCCAGCCTCAAGCTTGTACACCTCAACTGCTTAGGGTTTAGGGCTTAGGGATGTTTAGGGTTTAAAGTTTAAAGATGCTTCGGGCTTAGTAAGGGCTTCAGGCTAGGGATGTTCAGTGATGTTTATGGTGTAGGGTTTTACACCTCAACCTTACGCTTGCAGTCTCAACCTCTGCGCACGTAACCCAGAGCCTCTCCTCTGAATGCCGAACCCTGCGTCAAGCACAGCTTCATTTCGGAGTTCTCAGCAAAAGATTCTTTTTTTTCGGATTTAAGGTTTAGGATTTAGGGACAAGGGACAAGCCTCTTAGAATCTCTGCCAACCCTTCTGCTCCTCAAATGTATCCAATTTCCTGGAATCTTCTAGTGATGTTTCTCTTGAACTGCTTTTGAACATGCAGGATATGATTCAATATACTCTCCCTCAGTTCGCTCTAGCAGATCCTAGGTATGTAAGGACGCTGTGCTTGGAAGGGCTTTCTTCTCTAGGCTGGGTGTGTTCTCAGGGGAGGGGGCTGCTTCGGCCCTAGCAATGGGACAGGTCGGCAACGACTACAATCCGCGCCTGATCGATGGAGCGGTGGACGACACTCAGATACAGCATGATGCTACCGTGGTTTGAAGAGATTTTACACCACTGAAGCCTAAACACCAATGTAGACTCGTGATCAATAAATTGCCCCTCCTTTTCAGGGCCTTAGTATTAGGATCCCTATTAAGATTCCTGGTAAGGGGAGGGGGTTTATTAATCAGGGGTCTACATTACCAAACATTAACAGCGGATGCATGGAGGCCCCTGCAGCACAAGGTTTTCTTCATCCACAATTTTGTTTGGAGATTCATGGGTGTTATTCCCCCACACAAAGCTAGGCCTCTAGCATCTTTGTGCCCACAACCAAGCATAGACCCACAGTAGATGTCTGGTTTCAGTTGCACTTCATGACAAGAACTGGAAGTTTCCCGAAAATATGTCTTGTGTGAATTTGGGTTGTCTGTAATCCCAAGAACTAACTGAAATTATGAAATTCAAGTTTCTACCAGGTTCCGGGGAACTTGGGAGAGGTTCCTTGAGAGACTTGCGCTTTCCATTCAGTTGTTCATTATCCACTGGTCTCCATACAGCCCCGTACAAAAGTCCTTATATCTTATTCCTTTCTTCCCCTGCGGTTTTTCCCTGCGGACCGCTGGTAAGACAGTACAGGAGTTCCTAAACTCCAAAAACTCCTAAACCCTATAAGCCTCCCCTTTACCCCCAAAATCCCGAAGCCCAGGACCCAAGCCGTAAACACTAAGCCCAGTTGACTACAGGGGTCTTTAAGGGGATACTTGGAGTTTAGACTGTGGCTCTTTAAGGAGATACTAAGAGTTTACACTCTAACTCAAATTCAGTTTCCGGAGTTGTGGGGAACCCTAAACCCTATAGTCCTCCTAAGTAGATAGAATATGGGGTATATGGGGATCTTATTCTAACATTCCCAAAGCCATATTCTATCTACTTAAGGGGGATTGTAGACCTTTACATCTTAAACCCTAAGCCCTAAGCCCCACAGCCCAGGATATGCAGATGCTCAGCGGCCACCGCGGCACCTACCGAATCGCGGCGGGACCGTTGCCTGCGGACGCCAACCCGACGGATTGCCAATACGAGCCTTGGGATTGAAGGGTTTGGGTCTTGGGGGTTTTGGGGTTTAGGGTCTAGGGGTTGTGGGGTTTAGGGTTCTGGGTTTTGGGTTTAGGGGTTTTGGGGCTTAGGGTCTAGGGGTTGTTAGGGTTTGGGTCTAGGGTTTTGGAGTTTAGGGTCTGTGGTTTTGGGGTTATGGGCTTAGGGTTTGAATTTGGCGTTTCAGGTGTGTGGGAAAGGGATGCTCCAGTTTGGAGTTGGAGGAAGCTCTGGGATTCAAGTGGGTTGTTCTCAAAATGCTGGACCCCTTTTAAGATTTAAGAGTGTACGTTATACGGCACCTAATATCTAGGGGCATTAAACAGGACCCTCATTTTGGGAACTACCCAGGTGTTGGGGGGGTAGAGCTTTGCAACTCGAGCCTCCGGCGATTGGTAATCTGGGTTGCTGTGAAGGAACTTGAATTAAGGTACTATAATAAGGAAACCTATTATTTCTGGTATACCCAGAGTATGAGAACTTAAGTTGCTGAACAGCAACCCAGTAACAAGGGCCTTTTGGTTGCCTCGACCCCAAAACCTCAGGACCCTTTTAATGATCAAATATGTGTTGTCAGGGCTTTCTTATAGGGGTTTGGGTTACCAAATCCTAAGCCCTAATCCCCCTAAACCCTAAACCCCTAAACCCTAAACCCTGAACCCCAAACCCTAAGATTTGGTGGTTTAGTGCTTAGGATGGTGGTAGGGCTTAGGGGTGCCGGCTTTGGGGTTTGCAGACATAGGGTTCAGAGGTTAAGGTTTAGGGTTTAGGGTTTAGGGCTCAGAGGTTAGGGTTTAGGGTTTAGGGCTCAGAGGTTAGGGTTTAGGGTTTAGGGGTTTAGGGTTTAGGGTTTAGGGTTTAGTGCTCAGTGCTCAGAGGTCAGGGTTTAGGGTTTAGGGTTTAGGGTTGGGAGCAAACAGGTCGTTGGGGCTTGGGGGCGATCATGAGGTTTATGTGCCCTGGGTTGCCAGTCGCGTTGGGGTTTAGGATGTAGGATTTAGGGCTTATGGGGTTGTGCAGTGATGTCTCCCCCACCCATGGGCAGTCAACACAGACTGTAGTTGTAATTGTAACATGCGCCCCCAGACATTCCGCCAACCCTAAACCCTAAGCCCAAAGCCCAAAACCCTAAACCCTGAAACGTAAACACGAAACCCTAAACCTAAGCCTTGGTAGATGGGATGATGGGCAGGTCCAATTTGTTGCAGGCTTTTCAGCCTTCCTTCCTTGCACATCATCTGTGGGGTTTCGGGTTTTGCTTGGTTTTGCTAGAGTCTTCATATATTATCTAGGGGTTCTATAGGCATGACAAGTATGGGGTTATATGAGCTCTAGTCTAAACGCCCAGCATCCCCCCCAAGAAGCATTATATCCTTATAGGAATCCCTTATGTAATCCACCTTTAAGGAGTTTAGGCTAAAGCACATCTAGGGTGTGGTGAGAATCAGGAGCAGATGGGTTGCCATGTCTCCACCGATTGTCAAGGTTATGTGTCCTTCTTGAGGTCCGGTTTCTGAGGTCTTTCTTTCCGGGTATTACGTTTGCAGGTACGAAGCGGAAATATGAGTTTCCGTTTCAAGTCCCAAAGCCCCAAATCGAGCCCCCACATCCCAAATCCTAAATCCGTACCCCCCAACCCATTCAGCCGAAAATTGTGAACCCGAATATCTCATCCCTACGCATCAAATCTTGAGCCTGGAGCCCTCAACGCCACGCACGCTGGCCGCCACCCCTACACCCGGAACCCCTAAACTCCTAAAGCCGGAATCCTAACAGCTCTAAACTTCTAAACCCTAAACTTCTAAACCGTAAACCCTAAGAACTAAACCCTAAGCCCTAAACCCTAAACCCCTAAACCCTAAACCCCTACACCCTAAACCCTAAACCCCTAAACCCCTAAAACCTATACCCCTAAACCCCAAACTCCTTTAAACCTGAACAGAGACTTCAGGAGTGGTCGTTATCCCTCAACGCCAAGGACGAGGTGGGCCCTGAAAGTAGAGCTGGCGTTTAGGGTTTAGGATTTAGGGTTTAGGGTTTAGGGTTCAGGGTTTAGGGCGTAGGATTTAGGGCTTGGGCTTAGGGTTCAGGATTAGGGTTTAGGGTTGGGGCTTGCTAGCCCCAAAAGATGAGGATTACATCGGGATCAGATGGGGTGGGGGCTTTTGGGTTTAGGGTGCCCCCCCCTCCGAAAGGCTCTACCTTGGCAGAGATTCCTGATAAACCCTCCATGCAACACTCGAAGCCCTGAGGCCCTGAGACCTTAAAACCTCTAAACCTAGGATTTAGGCGTCTAGGGCTCAGGCCCCGTGAACCCTGAATTAATCCCAAACTCTCTATATGACTACGGTGGATACTGGAAATCCTGCATGGCCCTAAGTACCTTATGCACCTTGGGCTTCCTGCTTTTTTCAGTATGCTAAGGTCATGCAGGATGTTCAGTGCACGTCTTACTTGGAGGGTTTAGGGGACGTAGTAAGTCAAGTATTGCTCAAAAGGGGCTATAAACCTACTTTCTAAGTCCCCCCGACCCTCCAACCCAAAAGCTTAAGCTAAACATCGCGTTATGCCCATATAGAAGCCTTATGTAAGGGTACCCACCTGGTAACTACCCACCTGAAAACTCCCTCTATGAAGCCCTAAACCCTGAACCCTTAAACCTAAGCCCTAAACCCTAAACTCCCTTAACTAAGCCCAGGCAGACATGTACCATTTCATCACCATGCTTCGGCAAGCTGCCCGTATGGACATCAGCGAGCAGGTGAAGAAGCTGCAGGCAGGGCTTTGGGGTTCTGGGGTCTTGGAATTTAGGGGGTTGTGGGCCTTTTGGGACTTAGGGTTTAGGGTTCAGGGTTAGGGTTTGGGGTTGTGGGGTTGTGGGTTTAGGATGAAGGGTTCTAGGCTTGGGATTCAAGAGTTCAGGCTTAGGATTAGGAGTTCAGTTTGTTGGGTTGAGGGCTTTGGGCTGTTGGGATTTCGGGCTTAGCGTGTAGAGTCCAGGGCTTAGGAGGTGGGCCTATACAGTTTAGCCGTGGGGCGTATGCCTTCAGGTCTATAGGGTGTGGGGGGGAGGGCTCGAATTCTTGAGAGGGGTTTTCTCCTAACCAATCTCCAAATTACCTCCTCTCCGAGGTTGTCCCCCTTGCTTTCAACTAACCTCAATCATCCAAACAAGCCCCAAACAAGGGGGAACCTGAGGGTGAGGGGTCGTATCCGGCGGGTGGGGGGAGGGAAACCCAGAACTTACTGATCATGAGCCGGAGGTTGTAGGTTGTTTGTTGGGGCATGGAATCATTATCCCTAAATATCTTCATTAAGGGGGAGCCTAGCGGAGGGGTTAGTATGGAGGGGTGTAGTAGGGGAACCCATGTGTCAAATCGATGGAATCCTCCACAAAGCCCCAAATGCACCTTCAAGTTTGTCCTGCCTAGCCACTTGTTGCTTTTGACATGCAGGTGGCGAATAAGCACTTGCCGCTTGATGCGAGCCACATCGCAAACATCCATTAAAGCATTAGGCGCATGAAACCTCGAGTGAAAAAGCCTCTCCCCGAACTCTACTTGGAGGGTCAGAGGTACTCAGTTAGCAGGTAACTAAGCCGCACAAGACGTATTATAACCCCAATGATCCCCATCATTTACTTGTCTTACTAGGTCCCCATGGCCCTGCAAGTAAACCCCAAACTCTGCGCAGGAGTTCAAGAAGAAGAGCGCCTTTGCCACTAACAACAGGCCCTACCTTGACTCCCAGATCCTCGGGCGGCTTAGGGTTCATAGTAGAAATTGCATACCTTTCATGTCCGGAGTTTTGTGCGGTTTTGGGCGGGGTGTTGGCTTTTGCTTTTGGTTGTTTATGACCCCATACGATTTCTGTTTGTCCTGGGCTTGAGGGTTTAGGGTTTAGGTTTAGGGTTTAGGGCTAGGTAGTTTAGGACTGAGGGTTTAGGGTCTGGGGGTTGGGGATTAGACTTCTAGAGTAAGATATGGTAGTTTCCATATATGCGGGATTCCAGTATAGGCCCCCAAATACTCAAACCAAAGTGGTACCCCTGTTATTGGAAACTTCGCACGCAGGATTTGATGGTTCTGGTTTCAGGGCTTTCTGGTAGGCAGCTTTTATTAAACGCTAGTGTTATGTAGGGTAGTAAGTTTAGGAGGCTATAGGAGAGTACCTGGCTATACATGGGGTTTGTCTGACCACGTAGATCAGAATGTGACAGCATCAGCCCTGGACTAAGACCGCCATGCTCTTTTTTTTGGGGGGGGGGGAGGNNGGCGTACAAGCAAACACTTTACGACATACTTTTCAGTTGTTGCAGCACTAGGGAGTATTCAGAGCGGGGCTTGCCTATGGCTTATGAACTAGAAGGTTGATCCTTGATCGCGTTTGGAGAGTCATGGAGTCATGGATACACAAATTGCAGGGCCTGATGAGTTCAGGGGTTGCTTCACCAGTACGCGCCCCAGACATAACGGTTTTGAGCAAACCCCAACCCCAAGCCGTGTTGTGGTATAAAGGGAACCTATTCATTTCACCCTGGAATCTCAATCCTCAACCCTAGACAGGAAGCTTCAAGCTAAAGATCTAACCCGCAAACTTACATCTTAGCCAAAGATTCAAACCCCTAACCCCTAAACCCCAAACCCTAAACCCCAAACCCTAAACCCTAAACACTAAACCCTAAACCCTTACCTTGAAGCCGAGGATCTACTCGACCCAGAGCGGACACCTCGAGGCGAGCCCTCAGCATACTGTGGACCCACGATTAATGAGGCTTTAGGGTTTAGGGTTTTGGGTATAGAGTTTAGGGTCTAGGGCTTAGGATTTAGAGTTTAGGGTTTTGTAGGCCCATGATTAATATGCCCCCTCCACATTGAGTTATATAGGGGTCATATGGGGTTATGAAAGGGGTTATATTGGGATAGTGGAAAAGAAAGTGGAAACTATCATTTCGGGTGATTGATAACCACACCCTTTTATGGGCCTTAATATTCGGATTCCTATTATCATCCCTACCGAGGGGAGGGGGTTCATTAATCAGGGGTCTGGGCTACCAGACAATCAACTCAGAGGTAAGCTCGAAATGGGTAGTTCCCAAAATTATGGGCCAATTCTTGTACCCCGCCTATTCGGTGCTAATCTATAACCAGAAGGGCCCCGTAATTTCGAGAACAGCCCGAATACTTTCAATTTTTGGTACCCTTAATTCCAATATTGCACTTGTTCCTCCATACGAAATTAAGATTTATAGGACCTACCCTAGGACTGGGAAAGAAAGTGGAACATGCCATGGATACTGGTTCATAGAGGGGTGGTGCTGGATTTACACAGGGGTACAGAGGGATAGGTAGGATTTGGGGGATGACCTATTGCGGGATGAACTGTGGCTCTTCGCCAGGGCTTTGGGTTCAGAGTTTGGGGGCCCACAGGGGCTGAGAAGAATTTATAGGGGCGTGGCTAGGCGTTTCTCTGAATTTGGGTGGACTTGCCAACCAGGATGAGCCATGACCCCAGAAAGAGCGTTAGTGGCGCCTTCTAGAACCCCACACACGGTTTAGGGGTTTAGGGAATGAAATTACTAGCAATATTGTTCCCTGTCGTGTGCAGACTATAGACCATTCTGTCCCTAAAGCCCTATTCCTAGCTAGATAGGCAGCTACATTACAATCCCTTTAAACCCGGATATACGCCCAAGACCCATTTTTTCTTTTCCAATTTGATTCTGTAGTATTCTACTTCAAATGCTATTTATCCGCTTTGCCCCCTTTAAGAAAAGGACCTTGTATTCCTTTCAACCCACATGAGCTAGAGCCTAAACTCCTTAGAAGTGGGTTATATAGGGGGATTATATCTTGGAGTATTATAGAGGATATTAAGGGGGATATAGGCGTTTAGATTGTAGCTCACATACCCTAAACCCTAACCCCTAAACCCTAAACCCTAAACCCCTAAACCCTAAGCCCATGACCTACTTCCCTGCTCAGGTCATCCTTGTAGAAGCCCGGCACCTGCGGCCCACGCGCGTGCAGCAGGAACAAGATTGGCAGGCCGCTTTGTTGTTTTGTAACTTAAGTTAAGTTATTAGGGTTTAGGGTTTAGGGGTTTAGGGTTTAGGGTATATGTTTTTCTATATGTACTATAGCCTAGACTGCTTAAAGGGGGTTATATAGGGGATTATATAGGGTACTACGAAAGGGTTTTTAAGAGGGATACTAGGAGTTTAGACAATTGACAATGGTAACTTAAATTAAGTTACCAGAATGGGTATATGTATATATAGTAATTCATAGGGTTCCCCCACTAGGCAGGCCGATTTTTCTATGATGGAGACTCGAACGGAACAGAAAATGGAACATGACATGGAAACTGGGGTAGTATAGGGATTTGGGTTGAGGGGTTATATAGGCTAATTGAAAATAGGACGGGAAACTGCTATTTAGGGTTTAGGGTTAGGATTTGGGGTCCAGGGCGACAGGGAGCAGGAACTTGAAAATACATTGGAGACTGAGGTGCTATAGGGATTGAAGGAGCTTATATATCCAAAGTTGCTTTAATACAGACAAATCGTCCATGATATGGTTTCCTTCTAACGATAGCTTAGTTCTAACCCCCTGACAGCAATCCAGCTGTTCTTGTAAGGACGACGATGAGGAAGTGATGGCGCAAGGATTGTATATAGTCCCCCGTAAGTAGATAGAATATGGGGTATATGATTGGGATCTTATTATAATGTACCCAAAGCCATATTCTATATACTTAAGGGGGACTATAACCTCAAGAGCTTTTTTGCCCGAAAGCCCTCCACCCCAAACCCTGCATCCCTGAACCCCAAATCCCTGGAACCCTAGTTCCTAAACCCTAAAAGCCCTAAATCCCCAGCCCTAAATCCCTAACCCCCTAAGCCTCTAAACCCGAATCCCAACAGTCTTCCTTAAGCCTTAAGAATCCCCCCTTACTGGGTTGCTGTTAAGGAACTTAAGCTACGTTACCATAATTGGTATATATAGTCCAGTGACTAATATGGCTTCCACGATGTAGTAACTCAACTTAAGTTCCTTAGCAGCAACCCTTAACCCTATTTAAACCCTA
>CAJNIZ010005036.1:108781-120582 GCA_905231905.1 Symbiodinium pilosum | reverse complement strand
TGATACCCCCCCCCCCCCCCGTACATGTTAAACTTTCCCGAGATGGTCCATCATGCGGCGGGGAATGTGTGTTACTAGGTGGATGTTTTCTGGGGGGAGTGCATGCACGATTTGTGATAGAAATGCTCAGTTGTACGCCGGTTCCTTCTGATGACTACGTGGATAGTAAGGATGACAAAGCTTGATCAAGAAGATCCCAGACACCAGCGTGCTAAAGCTAGGGTCGTTTGAATTCAGCCATCTGTGCCCGTCAAACGGCGTAAAAGTAGCAGCTGAGTTCGCTTTCATCTGTAATCCAGGAACCACCAAGTCATACACCTACATTATAGAAGGTAATAATTCCAACAAGTGCTCACCATGACAACCTTGCAGGGCCGAATAACTCCTACGCCCACCAAATTTTTCGAGCAGGAGATGATAGAGGCTGCTTTGACAGGCCGTTTATGTTTGTGTTGGCAGCGCAGGCAAGAGCAGGTTCAAGTCTTCAAATTACTAAAATGAAGAGATGCTGGAAACTAGATCCCTTACCAAGCGGCTTTTAAAAGGCAAAACACGTGTGCAAGGCTACTCTCTACCAAGCCTGAAAATCACAGCAACAAAGCCACGAATGCATCACTTGGACTATCATTCTGAGTCAGGTGATTTTAAAAGGCTGTTTCAAACCAATCACTCCCCTAGTCATTTTTCTAGAAGCTCCTACTTCCACCATCCAGGGAGAGAAACTAGGCAAGGATCGATTTTGCGATCTCACCCTTTTCCTGTATTGCTCTAGGGGGTATGCATGCATATGTAGATGTATGTAGGGACCAGGATCCTCGCACACTCCTCGCATATCACGAAGCCACTGTACCTTTGCCTACTTTCCAGAAGCTCCCCGCACGTTCCCATGGAAGGCACCGGGTTCCTCACAGGCGACGCTGTTGAGTACGTGCCAAAGGCACGTGCTTTGGACAAGAAGTTGAGATTACAGTCTGAACTACGAAGAGCACTGCTTGTGATGATGGTCATGTTTTTAGTTTACAGGTGAGATGGTCAACGTTAACGGGTTTGGTCCGAGGGCCTTTCGCGACGAAGAGAGTCATAGTCCATAGCTAACCACTGGAGACCTATGTGGATACCTCGGGCATAGAAAGCTCCAGGCTGAATTGCCTTGGACTCCCAAAACGCTATCCGATGTTAAGTTCGAACAGCCAAGATCACAAAGCAGAGCCAACCTTTGCGCAGACCTGATAGCCGGAAAGGCACAGAACTGACCTGGGCAAAAGGCCTTGTACAGTCTTTAATGCAGCCATATTAATAGTTCCTCACAAAGCCTTGATTCGCAACTTTCCCTTGTCAGGCCTTGATTAGGAATGACTCCGAATACGGCCCTAACTCGGAGTCATCCTTAAACAGCCTGAAACAAGAACGGTCTCTTATAAGAACAGTTGCAGATAAAGCCCGTGTTCACAGCAGTCTTTCCTAATTCCTGGATGTATAGTAGCCTCTAAAAGGTCGTGGATAGTGAGCTATCTGCCGCTGATACGGTGTGGTCAGGACATCAACTCTTCTGAGATGTAGCATGTCAGCAGCCTGGAAGCCAAATACCACACACATTTACATACACATATCTGTAGCTACTCAACAGGCCATGAAAAGGTTATGATAGAGTCCTGGCCCGACAACATTATTCTTGAAGGGAAGCCTATGAGACCTGGAATCCACTCCATGCCAAAAAGTTGTCCAACAATTCAATTGGGGGCAAGATTATTCAGCGCCATCGGCTTTTGCAGGGGGCTCGCTACCCAAGGGTTACCTGGTTCGAATTTCTTGTGAGGTAGAGTCTTGTAGGTCAGCTTCCTCAAATCCGTCGCCTTACCCCCCCCCCCTGTGGTGCAAGGATGCCATAGCCCAGTCGCTTGCTGCGTTCTCGGGTCCCAACTCGGGCCCTGGGGTGAGGTGGACAAGAATACTTGCGCCGCCAAGCCAGAACAGACAGCTGGCTACAGCAAGTGTCAACCATACTGGTATACATCAAGATTGTAATGGGTGTGGGATGCAGGCCCAACAGTCCCGGCCTACCTTCGACCGCTTGACGGTCTCTGGATTGCTGGAAGGGGGATACCCAAATACATCTCTGAGAAACACTGAGACTTGCTCAGATCCAAATCCGCGTGAGGATAAGTTTGCTTGTGGAGGCCCTCACTTGTCAACACGTCTTACCGCTGTATCAGGACTGCGGACGCAAACAGGAACTAGTTTATGTTTGTCTTTCAGCAGGTTGAGCACGTCAGCAACTTCGCTACGGACGGGCCGCTTCCCAAGCATGACAAGCTTCCCCAAGTTGCAGGAGCCAATGCTGCGAGATGTTAGGAGGGTAGGTCTGCAAAACAGAGATTCTTGACCTTCTTCCTCCTGCCCCCTTGATTATATTAGGGTTATATCGGGATGATGGAAAAGAAAATGGAAACTCTTGTAGTAGGGTATATATTAGGGTCATGTCGTTATGCCCTCCATCCTTAGTGCTTCATGCGTCAAATTGTCCGGGTTTTGGCAATGTCATGTTTACACTCGACCTCAGAGAGCAAGGAGACCAAGACACATGGTTGGCGGCCTTATGAAGCCACATTGTTTTGTGTTGCTACCTTCTTCAATGTGGCTCGCAACCAGTTGGATTTTTTTTGTGCAAGGGGAATCCTCACCATTCATGTCAAAAACAATCACCCCAGTCATCTTCTGTCATTGTCTGGCTCGTTTGAAGAGGCTGCTAGATGTACTGTATCGGGTGCCTATATGGAAATCAAGTGTATTTCCACGCAACTGACCTGTCAGGCATGAAGTTCTTGTGATACCCTCAATAAATCCCCAAGCCTAAGCCCGAAGCCAGAAGAAGCATACATGGGAATTGGAATCTTAGCTTTGATTGCGAGGCTCGACTTCAGGGACTTTCTCTTCATCGTGGTAGACCAGCTCAGCTATCGCGCCCTCAAGGACCCGCAAGGTTTACTCGCATCAGATTTGAATGGTTCAGGTGCGGCTGCTGTGGCTTCTGACTCCACATTGCCAACATCTGATAGATCGTAAATCAGTAAATTGCCCTGAATCGCACATTCTTGAACATTCTTGTCACAGTAGCGCATAACACCTGTCTCTGGCTGTACTGCAAGCATGAACATGGGTGCCGTTAGACAGGGACCTTCCAGGATCTCATGCCAGAATTCAGCAACATGCCCGAACTTCTGGAATCTGTCAAACCCGAATCCCCGGAGCTCTGAGAAGTGCCTTCATGGAGCGCTGCGTCCGTGGCATCTTGTGTTCGACATCGTGACAGCAAGGACCTCCGAAAGAGAAAGAAGGTTCTGGCCGTGGCCCCCAGAAAGCGTTGCAAGTTTTCTTCTGCAGAGCTCACCCTTCCCAGGCAGGATAATGATATTGAAGATGGAGTATGATGGTTCAGACTGTAGAGTCGTGGGGTCTTTAGAACTTTGGCCTGAGGAGAACCTTGTTCCGGGTCCCTGCATAAGCTCAGCTCGAAGACGCATTTGGACAGTGTGGATCCACTGTGACGAAACGCAGCCTATCAGTTTGGCAGACAACCTAGTCGGCTTGCAGGACAAAGCTCATAAATAACTGAAGTCACAGAACCAAGGCTCTAATCCAGCTCTGCGTTCAAAGCCCGCTGCTCTCAAACTCACAACTTCAACCGCACTTGAGGTTCTTTAGACCAACCGAGAAAAGGGCGCTCTGCCATATTCGCAAAGATTTCGCACTGGCACAGCCAAATCCTTTCAGATCTTGGGGTGGAGCCTGAATGCCCTTCCGCCGGGACTGCAACTTTTGATGGTTAAGCTTCAGGCTTAGATTTGAATGATTTTTTCACAAAGAAGATGCAGCCCCCAAGTCCTACAGCACCCCATGCTCTACAAGGTAGATCTCTTGCTGAATTCTCCAAGTCCTTACGTCCCTATCAGGCCTTACTAGTAACCCTCAGCCCCATGCCCGAAACTCTGAACCCCTCAGCCCCTAAACCTTCAAAGACTTCCGAGGCCGCGCTGGGAGGAGGTGGGGGCACTTCCCTTGCCGTGGAGCTACGAAACTTAGAGGAGCGGGCCAGGCCGGGGTTTGTTGGAATTGAGTTTGGTACCAACAAAAACACAGTTTCAGGGCGTCGCAAGAAGGAGCGGGGCTCAAGGATTTGCGTGAGAAGCTTCGCGCGGCGTTCAAGGCTTGCCCCGTGCAAATTTGGGATTCCGAAGACAAGGCTCTCTGTACCCTTTAGGTTGCCGGGTGTTTGCTTTGGCGTTCTTTGAGGCTCCGGGGCTCTGGGTTTAGCAAGTGTCTTGCTGTGCCCACTTAGCTGCATTACTTTTTGTTAAACGAGCTCTGGCTGGCTTTGTGCCGGGGAGCATTCCTTACAAATCAAATCCTCGTTCTGATTCGCTGTTCCGGATGCTGTCAGCAACTGGGCAGGTGTGCTGATGTTACTCCTGAAGCAGTCAGCACCTTGAGCGTAGCACCTGTCTTTGCCAAGCAGCCGCAACATGTAACAACAGCAGCAAATGAGGTCTCTTGTGTAGCTCACCTGAGAGGGCTGATAGGCTTTAGATTGCCGAAATCTCCGCTCAAACGCTCCGCGTGTTGGAGCGTCTTTGCAGGCGGGAGCACGAAGAGAATTTGAACGCTTCAACCCCAGCTGCGTCGTCATGTCATGTGGATTGAAGGGAGCCTCAAAGGGATGGCATCTACAGGTGCCTCACAATACGAGATCTTAGGGAAACCTTGCAACTTGGCAAGATGTTGGCAGGTTCTTAAAAGAGATTTTTGCTTTGAAGGGTCTTGCAGAGCTTCAGTGGCGAAAGCGTGCTTGCATTGGCGAGATTGGTTTTTGGATTGTCTCATACGGGTACTCATCCAGGCTTGAACCCCTGTCTTTCTGATCTCGTGCTGGCCCAGATCTGTTCTAAAGGATTTTAAAGGAGTTGAGAGTCTCTGAGACATCGGTTACTTTGGTGGCATACTCAAAAGAAACTAT
Organism: Symbiodinium pilosum; assembly: GCA_905231905.1. Taxonomy (NCBI): domain Eukaryota; class Dinophyceae; order Suessiales; family Symbiodiniaceae; genus Symbiodinium; species Symbiodinium pilosum. The sequence continues at coordinate 115,571 of CAJNIZ010005036.1, read as the reverse complement.
GACCCGGCATTCTCACAAATTATCAGGGCAACCTGGTTTCTCAATCTTCCTCTGCGGGCGCGCATAAATTTGGTTACATGCGCTGCTAAACCATGTCTCACCCAGGCAGCCATGATGTTCGTATCCAATGCGGTGGCTCAGTGTACCGCATGCCGTTTGTGCTGTGTGTTTATGTTATGATTGCGGATAAGTCTGCGATCTGACCAATTACGTGCCACTCGAGCCTCGAGAACGGGATCCAGTTCCACTTCCTAGTTATGAGATTTTTGGACTGCCTTGAAGTGGGATGTGCTTAAGAGTCCTTTAACACCCCGCCAAGACCCTGCAGCATACAGACACCATCACCAATGAGATGCCTTCATACTGCGAAGAAGGGTACTGATAGAAGGGTACTGATCTCTGCAAAAATGTCCGATAGTGGCATCCCCCAACCAAAGCATGGTCAGGCTGAAAGTGAAAAATTACACCCTGAGCTGTTCTTTAAACCTGTAGTCTTAAGCCACTTTGTCATGATTCCCAAATACTCATCTATCCCTTTCAAGCCTACACTCCCCGAAAGGTTGTGTCCGGCTCATCCTCGCGTCCCATTCGATATGGCGATGTGGTTCAGCTGTTCCGCCGGCCTGGAGTTGCCTTCTGGAATGTTTGACGCCTCTATGGCGCAATCAAAAGCAGTCCACAATTGGCTAGTAGAGTACGGAAGCCCTATGGCAACGCGTGCCCCAGTACTGTCGTCTCCCATTCAGGGAAGCGATCTAGAATCTAGCACGTCTCTCTTGGGCAGTGAGTGGGCGCTCCTCCTGACCCTGTTTACCGTAACTGTGCTTGGTCCCGGCACCGTAGTCCCGGCTGCTGTTGAGTGACCGCGCCCCAGCATTTAAACTCTTATCAGTTGGATGTTTTGCTTGGCGGGTCGGTGTAGGGGAGCGGGGTGGAAAGGTGGATAGCAATTCGATGTCGATACGGTGCAATATCTGCGTTGGCGAGTTAGCATTGGTTCGATGACCATACTGATGCGATGTCGATGACAGTATTGTTGAACCGGCTCTGAGAATGGGAGCTCACCTTGTGATCTCCATGAACATGTAGCCCCCCCCATCTCCCATTTTTTGAGCAAACCTCACAATATTCACGGGTCCCAGGGCTGATTGCTAAATGCTGCCAGGCAACACATCCGCACCGGCATGTATATTGGTGTCGCGCCCTTGGACATGGAACATGCTTGGTTGCATGGGTTTCAAGTTGCTCCTTGGTTAGGTCGATTGGAGGTCTTGCTTCAGGGTTGTGATAGGATTGCGAGCTCAAGGTGTCTTTTCGTTTTGAGAGTGACCCTCCTCCATGTGGTCTGAACACCCGCAACAATTTTACACATGAACCCGAATCACAATCATTTTTAGCAAACTTCCCTTTGGTTGAGAAATGGGTCTGGGTTTGTCTTTGTGCGGAAGTGGCACTGGCATTCAACACGTTGAAAGCATACGCAAGAACGCTACACTAGCCTCGAAATCAGAACAGCTAGGAGCATTCTTTGAGAGGCTCTTAGCGCATGCCAAGAATGAGGGATCCCTTCTATAAGCCCCGTAGTCCTGTAGAATGGGTTACAGGTTTCCTGGGCAAATCAGGGGAAGCCCTGTCGCCCCTTGGGCCCTTGGTGTCCCGAAGCCTTGCAAGGTCCGTGCCAAAGCCTCGGCCCAAGAGCAGGCGACTTCGCGACGAGTCGAACTCCAGGTGGGACTGTAGCAGCTGGAGTCACTCAGCGTATTGATCGGAAACCCCTCTTTAAAAAGGCGTAGCATTCTTCAGGTATATTTTTGTGGTCCCATGTGACTTAGATTTAGTTTGGGGGAATCGGGTTCCGTACTGTAGGGTTTGGACTTGCAAGTGGGCAGGGTCAGCAGAAAATCTGAACGTGGCCCTCGGTCTGTGTGACTGTCCCAGTCTGAAGACCCAGAGTATAGCATCCCGAGAGCGGGCATGCCATGTTGAATTTCGAGGGATGCTTGGCACGCACCCAGGCCATGTAAAGAGCAGAGGGGGGATTTGGACGTGCGGACTCTCGACTGTTCTCAGAAAGGCTCGCTTGAAAGGCAACCGGCAAGCGAAAGCACGTAGTATGTGCTTTTTGTGAATTCATCCAACGATGTCAAATAAGTCGAATCAAGAATGAAGAAGTCCACGCAATTCATAGGAAAGGCTGTTTAGTCTCAAGCCCTGAAACCTTGCCATCAACTGGAATGTAAATGGATTGTAGACTTGATGCCAGGTTGTCGACATTTGATTTCCTCAAGCCTCATCAGGTAGTCAGTCCCTTTTCCTAGTAGTCTGAACCCTGTAAGTAGTGAAATGGAAGAGCTCTCAAACGGTAGGGAAGTGGGGGCAGAGCTACAGGTGTGGACTGGTCTGGTCAAAGTTTTGGAACGATGGTGCAGCAAGGGTTCCAGGATCGTACCTTTCTACATGGACCAGAGGGTGTTCTATTTAGGTACTTTACCATATACAGCTACATGGACCCTTTGAGCTGATCTCCACAACAGATTCTTTTGCAAGTCACTCTTTTAGGCTCCTCACAGGTAGGAAAGCAGTTCGCTGCATATAGCAGTTTTGAGCATTTTGGGGTCCCTGGTTGGGGCTCCCCATGACAAGGATATGTAAGGCTTCTTGTGTTTCAGGGTGGCCTGCCATAAATGCTGCATGACACTGATGCTGCATATCTCGAATTTAATTCCTGTTCAGCCTGCGCGGACCCTTGCGGAAGGAGCCTTCAGATATTCAACAGCCTTAACACAGTCCAAACATGCAAAATCCCTTTTCAAACCTCTCTAGAATCCCTGCATGACCAATTGAGAGATCCCGATGCACATTGATAAGTACCGGCCACCGAAGCTTCACTATGCGGATAAAAATGCGCCTTACTCACTCGCGTTCCCCTCGCATCAGAACTTCCCCGAACGGTCGCCAACATTTCTGATTACGGTTGGTGCTTTATAGGGAGGCCGGACTCCGTAATACAGAGATATCACGAGATTCTTGTATTTTTCGATAATTACTTGCTATACCAGGATGGAACCATGGCATCGTGGTTGACTGCTTGCTCCCTAGCTGGCAGCGCAGGGAACCTGACTTCAAGTCATAAAGAGTCATGTCAAGATGGCAGCGACTCTGCACAGTATCCACAAATGCTCATTGAGGGTTAGAATTTCTGCGGCTGAGCTTTTTTGTTTGTCGCGAATCAACGTAATATGGGGCCGCCTCTGAGCTCTTCACTTTGGACTATGTGACGCGGTGCAAGGAAATACAGAAGCCTGAATAACTACCATTGCGTTTTCTTTCTACTCTACGCCTTAATTATATCCTCCACATTATTTCTGCTCCCACATCAGCCTCCCGACTGACCCAACGCGGTGCGTGCAAAAAAGCCAGCTTGCAGGTGAACCCCTTCTTCTCGCACCGGACACAAGGCTCGCGGTAGCTCCTGGCCCAATGTCTGCACTAAGCCGCGAGACCTCTATACTGTGGTTTGCATAATCAGTCTGAATTCTTGTAAGCGGAAGAGCTATGAAACGAACGACTTATAACGACTAAAATTTCAACCCAGGCTAATTGTGCAGGTCCCCATCCGCAACCAATCTCAGCTGCTAGACGAGAAACACGCCAGAACCCCTGCTACATGATACACGCTGTATCCTCGGCAACAAGGGCAGAAGTCCGGAAATGCAAGCGTGCGAACAAAAACAGCAATGTGTTCCCCAACATTTGCTAGTAACGAGTGTTACAGTAGGTCCGAAACCCTTCAGGACTCCTTTATATGTTAGTTTCTTCCCACTTGGTGCAATAGGCCGTATACGGGTAGAATCGGGGTCTTCTCAAGTCATTGATGGCCACAGCCATGGCTTATCCACATGCATTTTTTATTTGCAACAGTGGGAGCACATTCCTTCCCGTCGCTTTCTCGAACATCAGAGCATCTTTGGTCAATGACAGTGGTAAGCTAAACTACTTGTAGATTGAAAGTCTTGGGGCCCCGTTATATGTTATGTTATCACGGACCAGCGGCATGTCGGAGTCAATTAGCTGGCCACCACATTTGATGATGCCGTGCCCGCAAACGCTTTCAAGAATTCTGCCCCCGGAAAAGGGATCTCAACATGACAAGGCTTGGCACTAGCGGTCGTGTCTAGGCTGTTAAAGATAAAGCTTACAATGGGTTCTACATCATGAGATCCAGGCGAGCTGGTGTCTTTCAACGAGATGGCCAGGGGGCTCAGTCATCTCTTGTGAAGAAGTCTGGGATGGCCTGCCAGAGCACAACGGTCAGATGAGCATAGACTCACAAGCCCCATACCATATGTTTGGAAACACTGCTATCGCAGTGCAACCGTGAAGTCGACCTTGAACCGCCAAGCCGTGGTTTCGGGCAACAAGCATTTCCAGACGCCTCGAAAGAAACACATATTCCTGAGAAGACTATTGTCCCCCTTACGTAGATGGAACATGGGGTATATGGGGATCTTATTTTCATCTAAGATAATATACCCAAAGCCATGTTCTATCTACTTAAGGGGGACTACAGATCCAGAGTTCCGGAGGTTGCTAGATGTCGCAAGCAACAGCCATGAAACCTAATGCATTTTCAGAAGCTCTTCACTTCAGGTCTCTTTGGAAAGCGCCTGGTTCTCAGATCTATGTGCATGGATGCCGCTAATGACTATTCCTTTGATTCTATAGGATCCTTGTCAGGAACTGTTATAATCTCTTTGTGCAGGGCCCGGATGGCCCCCATAATAGATTTCTTGGATTCTCACGAGCTCCCTGTTTTTCACTGATGTCGACAAGTCTCTACCATGAGCACTGCCATGGTCATCACAACCCAATGCAGCCAGTCATAAGAGACAGCCGTGCTTCAACGGTGACATGAGGCCAACAGAAACCTCAAAGAATTACCTGACCTTTTTTGGAAACTGGGCATCTGCAATATTAATGTCAGGATCCGCTTATGTGCGCCCCCCCAGATACCTGAGTCCTTATGGGGACCTCCCAAGCAGAACTCGAGCCCTACCCTGCATGCCCCTATAAATGCGTTATGGCCGGATACCCACCCCCCCCCCCCTAAGGTGACTCTGAAGTTCGGAAACTCCTAATCCCTACAAAGCCCCATGATGTACCCTATAATCCCTATATAACCCCATCATGTACTCTATAATCCCTATAAAGCCCCATTACATACCCTATAATCCCTATATAATCCCATCACATACCCTGCCGGCGGGGCTCAAAGCATGGCTGGGAGCCTTAGCCGCCAGTCGTGCGTCGCATGCGGGCGCACAAGGCATCAGTGACCCTGTGCTTGTTTAGGGTTTAGGGGTTTAGGAGTTTAGGGGTTTAAGGTTTAGGGTTTAGGCTTTTTTTCCCAAGAGCCAGTGGTTCTTTAAAGGATTGGTAAGGGCTGTGTAGAACTACATGGTATACGTAGTTTACATTCAGTTACAGGGGGCATCACAGCAGTTTTTGGGGTGTACAGGGGGAACCCCTGCTTGTGTGAATACCCCTCAGGTTTTTGGGAAAGCGTGCGCGTAATGGAGAACAAAGGAGTTACTACAGGGAGGGGAGTATGTGTTCATTTGGTGATTTGGCAAGAAGGCAATACTCAGGATAGCTCATCTAGTCCCGAACCGGGTATTCACAGAATTGACTGTGATCCCATTTGGACCCCTCCCCGTTGCGGATTTCTTAACTTTTGCCAGGCATACGATAATTTGTTTTGATCGCTGGGGACTGGATGGTATAACAAGCACCATCCCTTGTTTCCAGAGGACTGGTTGCCTGCAATGGCACACCAACATAGTGTCGAACATCACCAAACGTCGATGCAGCCAATGGAAGGCTGCTAGTCAGCTCCCTTCAGAACCAGATTCTTGCTCCAATTCTGGCGCAGGTGTAGGCATGCAAGCTGCTGGCAATTTTCTTGCGCCAACGTTGCCAAGGCGGCATTCATGCGTTGACGGCTTAGCTGCACAGTAGAGCTATAAGGTTGCAGCTTGATTCAGGGTCTCAGGCCATGCTGCTCTCACACAAGTAACATTCTAACATTGGGGGGAATCGCAGTTGACATGGGTAGTTTGGACATAATTATGTAGAGGGGGCCTCTGGTGGCACGAGCCCCGTCATTTGTTGGATTGGCCACCAGAACATAGACCAGACGACTCCATCTTCGTCAAGCTTAACCTGCAGGGTCAAAGTACCGACTGGGCCAAATATCCGGGACATAGGTACTCCCGTAAGGCAACGTGGTTGTTGATTTTTGTTCGGCATGACTTTAGATTACCAGAGCAGCCAACTCCCAAAGGTCAAAGGCGAATAGGGCCATGCAGGGCTTCAGCACCAACAGCTCGTTTCTTTCTTTCCTAGTCCGAAATCTGTTTGTTTTAGCATTATGCCTTGAATGTATGGCTGCCATAGAGCGGGGAACAGTATCCAAGCTTTAGTGCTTGCCTGTCCAGCGGATAGATAGTCTTTCAATCATTTTAATCGTATTCCGCAATACCTAAATACCAATGGCCACAAACAGGAAGGTTTACACCAGTAAGCCTTACAAACTGGGCACCTAAGATCATGCTTTCCGGAGGCCTCCTCAACAGCCGCATGTGGCGAGAGAGGCTCCATCCAGCAGGCGGCAGGCGCGCGGACAAAAGGTAGGCCGGCTACGCAAAGGTCATCTAGCTTCACGTCGGGCTGTTTAGGGTGCACGTATATATATATGCTCAACCCTCCCCCCCCAAGAACTACCTTTTGG
>CAJNIZ010005036.1:94621-104621 GCA_905231905.1 Symbiodinium pilosum | reverse complement strand
GGGATGGCAGTTGCAGTTCTTCTGGGCAAATGAAGGCGAACTGCAGGAAACTTCCTGTAAGCCACAGGTCGTGAATTCGAAGTGGAGAGGTGGCACATTCATTGCATTTACGTATCTACGTGTTTAGGAAAGGCTGCTTGGAGGGGCTGGACATTCAATGTAGTCCTGATGAGGACTTGTGCTTACAATGCTTATGGTAGAGTATGAGTTATCAAGTTTGAAGTGGTCCGCAGCGTAGTTGTTTCTTTGTGCGGATCTGCTTGCAGGAATTACTTCTTCGAGCGCAGGCCCTGCACGTACCTCTGCAAGAGAGCCTGGATAATATGCGCTAGGAGCGACAATCCCATCCAGTGTTTCGGTGCTCTTCTTGATGTGCATGTGTACGAGGCTCCTAGACAAACAGGTCGACTGGTTCGTGTGGCAGGTGGTGTGCTGAAGATTCTCGCCAAGCGATCTTCGTAGCCATCGCTGCGGCCCTGGAAGCTTTGAATTTTAAGCTCTGGTCAAGGGCGCTAGGGGATCAGGGTGCGAGTTTAGGCCGCCCAGAGATTACTGAATGTCAGAGTTTAAAAGGGAACTTGTAAAAAATTAGGGACCCCATTTTAAGGGTCCATTTGATAGGGGATATAGTACATTTGGGGGCATGTAGGCGGACCGTGATTTCTGGAAACTTGAGTAGATCTGCTGAAGTTGGTTGAGACCTCTGCAAGCTCAAGCAACCCCCAGGCTTGTAGGCCCAGAGGGCCGGCGACCACCACAGAGTAGTTTCCATTTTCTTTTCCATTGCATTACCCCTATATAGCCCCAATATACCCCCAATATACACCCGTAATTAATTTCAACGTGATGAGATGACATAAGCAGAGGTGATGCGGGTGAAGATTTCCCTGCGCCTTACACAGAAATCTGAGCTCTTTTGTCTCTGCTGCGTTGAGGCTGTCCACAGAGATAGCACATGCAGTATGATCTTGTCTGGAAACTTGCTTTTTTGAGCCATCAAACCTAAAGCCCTAAGCTGATCATAGACTGTGACTTGGGGTGTGTGCCATGCTTGCTGGACGATGCAGCGGTCTGCAAGCTGCAAGAAGCAACACGTGGCATAAAACAGAAGGTTCCCAATCGTCCTTTTGGGACACCCTGTATACTACTGGAGCCATGCCATACTAGGTGCCCCAAAAGAGGGCAACAGATGCCACAATTCCGACGCCTTCTCCACATGAACTAACCATCGTAGACCCCCACACCAGGCGCACTTGGGAGCTTTGGCCGCGCCGTTCTTCTTCACATGGAAGGCTTCCTGGCTTAATAGCTTGAAGAAAAATTGCTTGCACATTTTTCAGGCTGAGACAGGAATAAAGGGGGATGAACGTGGGGAGAAAGCGACTTTAGATGAACATCTAGAGGGAGGCACGGACCTCAGCAAGCCTGCAGCAAAAAAAATGAGGTTTCTATATAAGCAGAATAGGACAACTTGTAGCAAGAACAGGGCTTTAGCGTAATTCTGGGGATTTGTGTCGTAGTTCAATCACGCAACTTGGCACGTCAGGTTCTGCGATGGCTGGAAACAAGGGTCTAGAAACCAAATATGGGTTAAGAGCTTCTGAGTCAAGCGTGCTGGAGGCTAGTGAAGTTGATCAGGGCTTATGGAACTTGCAGCCACACTTTGGAGAGCATGTCCGTAAATACAATACATACAGCACATACGCCAAACTCAAGCTTCTTGGGATTCCTTTGCTAGGGCGCGTCGTCAGGATTGAGGAGGAGGGTTCCCTCCTGATGTTCTCGTAGTTCTTCAGATTGTAAAGCCGGTGCGTAAATAATTGATAAAACCATGTTTCTTGATCCCTGCAGCTGCAGACCCTCTTTGCATTCCGGTCACCTGCGCAGTGCACGGCAGGCCTTCGGCTGCTTCTGCGCCCTGTGCTCAGCAATCTCTTGGCGTCCTAGCGAACCTGCTGTCAGCTGGTGGTGTGGGTGCTGGTAGTGGTAGTGGCAGGGTGGCCATGGTTTTGAGCAAGGTGCCGCCGCCGTAGTTTCGGCGATGCTTGTGGTGTTGCTGTTTGTGTTGATGCCAGCAACTAGCAACGGTGGTGGCGTCGGCCGAACGAGACTTCGACCCTCGAAAAAAAACGATCCATAGGTAATAGCTAGGCAGTTTGGTTATCCACACAACGGCATCTTCCAATAGTCAAAGAGGACCATTAGAATGACACGAGGATGATCAAGATTTGTGCTGCGCAGGTTGGCTACATCATGACAGGCAAGGATGGGCTCTAGTGCAATTTCTGCGCAAGTCACTGCGAATCTTTTGAAGAAATCATCCACCAAGCTTGGTGACAATTTCACGCAGTCATGCGTATACCCTTGCCCTAAAGCCAAAGATGCAAATCAGACCTAGAATATGGGGCATGTATTATGATAATACGCACAGCTGAAATAAGTCTAGCCTTCTCAAGTAACAGGGTATTTCAGAATGCCTGGCCATGACCGCGCACAGGCCTCAGAACCCAATGCCCTTGACAAAGTACAATATCCTCGACTATACAATGCGCTACGTACCCTGGAACACCCTCCAAGCAACTCCCACCCCATCTCCGAGCTTCCTCATGAAGACTGGGCAGGAATGCTAGGCGTGACTCTGTCGTATCACCGGCAGCTTTCTCATCGGGCCTTTGCCTTCTTCTCAGACTCCAAGACTGAAATGCAATGCTAGCCCTGCCAGGTTTCGCAAGCAGGTCTTGGATCTTTGATTGGACTAGTACCAGTCCCACTCATGAGTGATATTGCGACGTTGTGGATTTGACCGTGAGCCCTTCATGATTCCTGTCAGCTAGAGCATGTGGATGTGCCATGCTCAGGTAACACCGAAGTGGTTGGAGCCGATTCCTCAGCCAGTTTGGTCTCCTCAGGTTCACGTGGTGCATTAAGGGCTTCAAACACCAAAACATCGCCGCCCAGCGATGGCTCTAGAGGTGTTTGTCTGGTAGCAGTCTGTAAGAGGCAGCTGGGACAGTTGCCTGTGACTCCAGTACATACCTTAAGTTCAATTACATAGGACTTTCTGCTTCATCAATTCCCTCCATGTTGAGACTACTGCAGTTTGGATTATGCAGCCAGCAGCCTGCTCAATCTGCTTCCTGGAAGTTACCAGATGCCTTGCTATTGATGTTACTTGAATTCCCAGATTGCGAGAAATCTCACAAGCGGCTGACACACCAGCCGTTAAAGAGTCAGTGCGCAGCTGTTTGCTTTTCCCACCACAAGATGGAAAACAAATTTGCCGACTCTGATATCAAGAACTCGACGTCGGACACAGTTGGCTTAAGGTGGACTAGTGAACAAGGGGAAGTTCCACCTCCCCTGAGTGTAAAACCTTCCCTTTGCCCGAAAGGAGAAAGCCTTTGGAGCCCCAAATGCACTTTGGCTGAGGTATTTCCTGGCTTACTGCGGCGCGTTAGCTGTTCAGGGGCCGCCAATCAGCACGACTCCAAGATGAACCGAGTTTATTTGGTCCCCCTTGAGTAGATAGAGTATGGGTAATATTACGTTTATACTGGGGTTATACGGGGATGTATGGGGATAATGGAAAAACGGAAACTACTATAATGGGTTATATGCCTGACTTCGTTCGCAGGACGGCTGACCATACCGAACCTCATAAGTAACGCCCCTGTGAGCCTTGTCTAGAAACAATGTGTGAGCATTCTGTTTCACGTTCGCTGGATCCACTGTGGGCCAGGGCCTCCCAGTTGGATTGGGGAGTGTGAGCCAGCTGGGAGTTGTCCATGTTGTTATTAAATGTCGCCGTTGTTGGTTGTAAGGTTGGGTGTCCTCCCATCGACATCACCACGGGAACACCGACGCGAAGGACACCTCGGAACAACTAATTCACATCAGCCACAAGTCACTCCACCTATACGCACCGTGACAACCATTCGTTGTCGTGACTTCGACTGTTGCAGCACTGGTATGCTCCCGTTAGTCCTAATGATAAGGAACAATTTTTAAGATGATTCGCAGTACGCAGAACAACCCAGCTGAACAATCCTGAGTCCAGCGCCAAGGCCTACCGGAAGGCTCATGGCATCGATTGTAAAGACAGCTAGCCATTTCCAGAAATTGCCCTCCCCTATACAGAGCACCAAATAGTGAGATACTCACGGTGGGGATGCTTGAAGCGCGAGATTTGTTTTTGGGGAACCCTCAGCCCTCAGCCCTAATCCGAAACCATGAACCACAAACCAGGATATCCGAGCGGCGTCCCCTCGTTTTGTGGCAGCCTGGCGTAAACTCCATGAATCTGTACAGCCCTCCCTTTTTGCCCAAGTCAACGTAAAGGGACTCCGTATTAGTTAGACCCAATAGATCCTAAACCCTTAACCCTAGTCTGCCAGGATGATGTGCACTCTCCTCGCGATGGATTTTGGTGGTGCTGGCCACAGCTATTATCCACATAGGATGAAGGAGTTGACAGTTTGGCATTCGGGGCTTAGGATTTAGGATTTGGGGTGCGGTCTTCAGGATTCAGCTTGATTTCCTCCGCGCGAATAGCTGATAGCGATAGCAATGATAATTGAAGGTATATAGAAGGGCCTCTTCTTGTATTTATTTTACTCGCGGGTAGGCGGGGTCCACCTAAGTTTTCTGACATGGATAACAGCAGGATTTTGGTATGTCCAGGCCCCCAAATTATAGCTTTAGGGTCCAGCTTCAGGGTTGGGGTTGCTAACATCCTCTGAGAAACTCGTGTTTCCATTCAATTTTCCACTAGTTGAAGCGAGGCTGACGCTCTTCAAAAAGCCCTTCCAGCGTGCCCCTACCCCCTTACCCCATAGAATCAGATATGATATGTCGGCAAATATTTGTATATATGTGTATGCAGCTATAATGCCTGTACATACAATAGACATGCAAAGTAGCCGGGTTGTCTTGCTAACCTCATATAACTGAGTCTTAAGAGAAACAGTCCGCATTTTCTATGTGCTACTGAGAGCCGAAGGACGGTTCTGCCTCAACCCATTGCACAGGCATGTTCATGTGCTTCCAAAGGTCCACAGTGACCCTGGCTCGAAGCAGATCCCAGCCTTGCACAGACATGTTCAAGTTGCTGCTGTGCACAGTATTGGAATCAAAATCTTCATGGCGGCTGATGGGATCAAAATCTCCTTGAGCCTCTAAGGTCTCACATGGGATGGCTTTTTGATGCAGATGGAACGAAGATACGGCGAAACAAGAACAATGCTTCTGACCTCTCGCTTCGGCCCAAGCTTTGCCAAGGTAAGCCCAGGGTCATTGGAGCCACCTCAGTCAGGCTTCAGCAGCAGTGCAACTAATTTGCTTACGCGGACATGAGCATCATCTGCGGGGGCCTGATACCACTTGTGAGTAGGCGTCCTCTTGAAGAGGCAGCAATTCATATAAATATGGCTTCCTGATTCGTAGGGCCATGGCCAGCAATGAGGGACCACAAATACAAACCCCCAAATACCTAAGCCCTTATTCTAGGGACACGCCAGCAGGTACCTCTAGTTTCTCCAGAAACTTTGCACTGGGGGAGCCAGTGCGTTGCAGCCCTCCGGCCAAGTGATATCCTGGAATTTAAGCCCCGAGTCATTTGCACGACGGGCCCCCAGAATCGCCTTCCAAACCGTGGTATATCCCCAGGGTCCTGAAAGTATCCTGTTTTGAGAATCCCCATTTTACCTTGGATGGCCCGATGGCCCTATAATCAAAACGTTTCAAACCTTCTGTATGTGAAGCAATCCTCCAGAAGCACAAAAAGGTTGACCTTTTGTCAGCTGGATTTCAGGTCGCAGCGCTTCTACCAGTTTCTGCAGAAGACCTATGGCATACACTGCTTCTTAGCGGCAAAGACGATAGGGTGTGTAATGCGCCATCCCCAAAAAGATGTCCCTTTGCCTTAGGGATCCTCCTTGGCTCCTGGCAGCATGTGAAAGGAGGCGACAAGGACTTCCTCACTAGGTTTAAAAGAGCTCGAATAAGGTGTGCCCAGCCTATCCATCCAACAGCTGCCCAACCAACGCAAACCTGCTTCCCAGGTGTGGTGCTACCAATACTGGCGCTCTACGCCTACGGCGGGCTGCCTTGCGTCTTGTGGGGCTTCTTTGCCAGAGCAGCTTCGCAGCACTCAAAACTGGCCTGTTGTGCGTAGGGTTTCCCGAAGTTGAGGGTACCTTTCTGGGGGTCCACTTCTTAAAACGGGATCTCGCTGTTTCCGTGCGCGTCGGAGCCTTTGTTGCATGCTGGAAGCTCAGGTAGTATGGTGCCAGCCTCAGCTTTTGATGTAGAACCGATTGGGACTCCCTTGCCGTGAAGCTTCTTGTGTATACCTCAGGATACCTCAGGGTACATGGTACTGGAAGGATTGAACCAGAGCGATTTGCGTGAGAATGTGAGGAAAACTGGCTGCATCTGGAGTTTCCATTTACAGTTTCAGGGGTACGGCGTGTACCAACGAGCAATCCGCACATGCTTGTAGCGGCACCTCGAGCTCATGGATGACACGTATGGTTGAATCCATTTAGAGTAGAAGTCACAATAAAGGCATCCGTGCGTGATCAGCTGCACTTTCGATTTGAGGCCTTGTATCAAGTCTGGACGACTCTCTTGGACATCTGCAGTTTGTGTCGTCATCATGCAGTTGCTATCTTTCGGCGGTCTATGTGTACCGAACTTCTAATGTCGTTGTCACGTTCAAATCTTCGCAGGCTCACCAAATACTGTGAGACTGTTGCCAGAGCATGCCAGGGCATCTGCCCTGTAACTATGGCAGGCAAGCCCAAACATGATTTGGTAGCTCCTACAGTTGCTTGAGGTCTGACCTTCATGGTTTTTAGCGAGCATTTCCACTGCGATCAGGATGGCAAGTAGCTTTCCGTCTTCGTCGGCGCCATCAACCCAATCTGCAAGACCTCACCACGTGTCATAAGTCATGATGTAGAAGCTCACTTGATCCTAACGTTAAGCTCCTCATCCTGCGGAATCTTAAGTGATGCTTCAGGTTTTGGCACATAACCTGGTGTGTGAACTCTGTGCCTCGGACGCAGTGAATAAGAAAGTGGGACTTTTCTGAGAAGGAGTCCTTTCAGAGGGACTGTAAGACTTTTGGGGTACAAGGTGGCAACAGCCATAATATTAGGGATTAAAAGGGATGCGGCAGTGCCGGTGAAGAATTCTGTAAGGGTCGCATTGAGAAATTCCTTATGTTCTTCACCGGCTCAGGTTTCAGCTCGTGGCACAGAGCCTAGGCTCAGGGTCAGAAAAGGGGCTTCGGTCTGGGGACCCCAGAACTAAAGGGCTACGGTTGTGTTGTACTATGTATCTTCGAATGGCGGCTGAGGCCATGCTGGTGGTTTGCCCTGAGATCCCGAATTCCTTTTGCAGGTCATTCTGCACAGGTCTCCTGCATTTGGGCAGACTTTAGATAACTCCAGGAAGCCAGAGACACAAGGCCACTTCGCACATGGTAACAGCTCCACTACGCATCCCCTTTAGAGAGATTGATGCATAATGCATAGTCTCTGTCAAAACCTGTAGCCGTAAGATGGAACCATGACTGGCTATGGTGATCATGCTGAGGATGAGGCCCTGTCATGATGGTGTGCCCGTGGCAACAGATATCAAACAAGGTTGTAGCACAAGGAAAATCGTTATTACAATATTTTCATCATGCTTGTGCAGGATCTACCCTTTGCAAGGACCGCAGACTGAAAAAAGAACCTCTGAACACTACAGAGCTGGATCTTATTTGGAACTGTCAGCTTGAAGCAGTTCAGTAGGGTATGAAATGTACTCAAAGCTGTCAGACATCGCTGAGCTCATGAGTTCTTCAGCCAGAAAGCTGAGGTCAGCCACGCTCGGTCCTTGGCGCATCTGCTTCCGCCTGCATGCTCCAGAATTGGCTGAGGATTTCAAACGGCCATGCGGTTTCATAATTAATCAGTTACATAGGGACAAATGCCATCCCAACCTGTATCAGACAGTCACGCGCGCGTGTTCGTCCAATCAACTAGGTCGTCTCTCCCAGTGAAGCAAGATCTGCTCAAAAAGTAGCCCAAACTCTATGACACGAAAGAAATTCAAGGGAGGAAGTAGCTCTAGAAATCATAGCGTGTACTTCTTCAACCCCAATGTCCAGGTACCATATGATCATTTTTTCCAAAGGGGCTCATAAGTTTGATCCACTCCTAGGATGGTAGCCCCGCACCTTCCACAGCTTTACCCTGTGGCTGAAACAACCTAGAGCACCGCTGAGGTCTGGGGGTTCCAGGATTGGAAGACAGGCCAGGGGACATTCAAGTTTGGCATTTGGGGTTGAAGTAAGGTGTGGAGTACCAATAATTAGTAATTCTTGCCACGGCGGAACTTTCTTAAAACCGGGGCGTCTATGTGCTGACATGGCGTGATGCTCTTTGCGGGCAGGGGCTTGGGCCTGCATGGCCTTTCAGGGCTTAGGGTTTGTCGTTGCAGTGACTAGGTAATGAATACTAGCAGTGGTGGCAGCATTAGTGGTAACGGTAGGAGGAGACGCAGTCTTCCCTACCGACGCTCTTGACACGGTTCAGCCCCAATCTTCAAGTCTTGTATTCCCACACCTCCAAGCCAATCAGACCAATTCATAAAACAAGAGATACAATTCACCATGTGCAAAGCCAAGCCCCTCAGTGGAGAAAGTTTAAGAGTTCTAGGTGGCCTCTGGGCTACCCAAAGCCAGTATCACCTAGACCCATAGGTGACCTTTCGATGAACAACTGGCTTGCAGTGAGCTCAGCTGTTCCCCGCTCATTTTATTGGTATGTGAGTTGCTGCACTTGTGGCACCGTCGAGCTAAGTGATCTTTAGGGTTTAGGGCAGGGTTCGAGTTTTCAGTACAGGTAAGGCTATATACAGGTTCAGTACAGGTAAGGCTATATACAGGCCTAAATTTGCATGTCCCTGCATTGCGCACCCCCTGAACTGCAACCCCCCCCGGCAACCCTGTTTGCATGTGGGGTAGACTTCTATTTAGTATACTCGTCATGTCATTCTTGCGGGCTATAAACCAACCTGTCACCATTTGCCCAGATTGGTATCTTGGCCTTTGGTGAGGGCTGGCACAACAATCACCATGCTTTCGCCACTTGACCGCAATAACCTCTCGTTCCACTTTGGGCTCTAGCGATTTGTGAGGTTGAGGGTTTTGGTTTTGGATCTAGACGTCCGGATTGGAGCTTGAGATTCTCCATTTTGGTGGAGGACAGGACACAAACTTGAAGATGTTGTTCCAGCTGATATTTCGAGCTTCAGAACCTCCGGCATCGCTGCCATGGAAAGTCTGTGCCCATACAGGCTCAGCTACCACACTTAATGTCGCCCTTTACAAAGCTGTAAAGTGTAGAAGTGTTTCCAGAAGCAGACGCCCATTCCAGAGCATTGCTTGTAAAGTCCGTTCTGTTGGATCCTTTAGGCTTCGTGTTGGGAAGCCCTGAGCCCTGGAATCCCAGTAGGGGCCTGCGCAACCACCAGCAGAGAACCACTTTTTTTGGAGAAGCTCCGGGCCAAAGCATGTGCTGAGGAACGATCCTGCAGGCATGGCCTCAAATGGTGGCAGGTCTGGTGGGTAGTGTGGGGAGTTAAGGGGCTTAGGGCGGTTTGGGGAGTTCAGGAGCTGAAGGGGCTGGGGGAGTTTGGGAGGTTTGGGGCGCTTTGGCAAGTGTAAGGGGTTTGGAGATTTTATGGCAGAGTAGGAGGTAATGCCTGACTTTCCCTTGGAATAGTAAAAAGTGGAGTTCTGCAAAACTGTGTTTGATTTCAGTAGTACTCCAGTTTGACACGCTTATTTGCGGGAAGTTCCCATGGCCCTTCGTTATCAGTGTCCTTGATCCACTGGGTTTCCTCGACATGGTTTCATTTTCTCTTATGTGAAATGCA
This sequence comes from Symbiodinium pilosum, assembly GCA_905231905.1. NCBI lineage: Eukaryota > Dinophyceae > Suessiales > Symbiodiniaceae > Symbiodinium > Symbiodinium pilosum. The sequence continues at coordinate 94,691 of CAJNIZ010005036.1, read as the reverse complement.
ACAACTCCTGTTTTGGATGATATGCAGTGCATACATTATATATATATGTATATATATGTATACACATGCA
>CAJNIZ010005036.1:76667-94521 GCA_905231905.1 Symbiodinium pilosum | reverse complement strand
CTCCGCCCCTCCGCCCCCCCCCTGATCCACGCCCGCCCTGCCCAGATATGGAACTCACAACAGAAACTTAGATAACATAAGCACGTATCAGAACTAGCGCAATCCCAGAGCAAACGTGCTGTGTTGCAAAGCAGACAACGCCAGCGGCAAGCTGCCCAGGCGGCGAGCAAAACTTAAAGTTACTTGCAGTCTACAACTACGTACAATGCCTGGAAAGCAAGAGGGGGTTTACAGCAGGTGCATGCGGGCTTCTGAGTATGAGACTGGCGCACACAGATCTTTTAACGAATTCTTCGTCTTGGTGCTGGCGGCGGTTGTGGTGGCAGCGGGGGAGCGGGGCGGTGGAGGCGGCGCCTGTGGTGTTCCCAAATTTTTGCCGTTCAACAACCAGGAATCCAATGATCTAGGATTTCCCTCTCGATCTCAACAAGGTTCCAAAAGGCACTTGTATTCACCGGAACCATCTGAAAAACGGGGAGTCCAGGATATCCGCGTTGGTTCTAATGAACTTTGGGTGTTTATATGGACCAAAACCAGCTCTAAAACCAGGATTCCAGGATTTTCGCACTAGTTTTACTTCCGTATTACTTTTCATGCAATGCAAGCAGGGCTTATCTGTTTGGACCAAAACCAGATGGAAACCAGGATTCCAGGATTTCCGTACTAGTTTTATTGAAATTGGAAAAAGGATGTATATTAACCAAAACCAGCCCCCCAAAACCAGGAATACAGACATCCCTAAAAGTCCTAAAAACTCAGCATTTGGGGATGCCTGTGGTAGAGTTCACAGAGAGTTCAATGGCTTTAACAAATAATTCGTGCAATAGCGAATCGCAGCTTTCAGAATCTGATTGCCACAAACAGCTGAGCACATCGTTGTGTGAAAATGCCGAAGCCTTCGGTATTTTCAGAAGTTTCTCAACATGGCAGATCTCAGACAGAAGAACAGATGAACTGTTCATGATTGTGAAAAGCACTGGGTGCCCAATATGAGCATGTTAACGTTCCTGCAAAGGTGGACTTCACCTGGTACACCATCAAGGTCCTTGAGGCGCGGAGCTTGGCATAGTTTATCGTGCCTCATACTGGTAGGTTCTTGTAGGAGTAAGTCTGAGTGGAAGCAGCTCCTCCAAGGGTTTGGCTGCTAGCAGAGCTCCTTGAATCTAGGATTCGAGCATTTCATGGGACATGAGGTCGATCCTTAGCTTGTCATTCGGGACATCCATTGGTGCCGTTTTTGGGTCAAGAGGCTAGCCCACCCCCTAGAGCCCTTGATTCGTTGGACCTTGCAACACCTTATTTCTTTCGTCGGGATTGCGATTCTAGGCCCGCAAAGTAAAGCACCATTTTGCTGCATTCTCGATCACTAGGATACAGAACTGCTACAAGGCATTGCAGTTTCCCAGAGCGTGTCTTCCTCATGTGCACATGATCCGTACGATTTTGTGATCTTGATCCTGGCAGCCTCTCGTATAGAAGAGCCCCTAGATGGACCCTTCTATGCAACAGTAGAGGCGGTACAAATCTGGGGCTTTAACCTTTTAAACGCCTACGGGAGTCTGCGCTGTAACTGGGGTAGAAGCCTGAATGCCTTGTAGTGCTATGGGCGCCATATTCGGTAGCACAGTACCTATTCCTATTGGGCTCCACACTGCCCCTAAGCCCTAAACCTTCAAATCTTGAGAGGTTTTCGGCCTCGCCAAGAACTTGCAGCCTGGATCCCTGCTCTTGTCCACAGCTAGTCTTACTGAACATGTAGAGAATAAAGGAATGGATAGCATTTTGGGTATTCCTATAGTATCCCCGCACAATCCTAGGCAAGAATCCCTACGTTCTATTCCTGACTTCCCTGCCAAGCACCAGTCCACTAAATTTTGTCGTCGGCATCTGCAAACATGTGGGCCTGCGCATTTTGGATAGGTTGAGGTTGTGGGTAACTAGCCGTGAAGAAGGCCTATATGTGTGCGTATACATATACATATATATATATATGTATCTATGTTTTACGTATACACATACATATAAAGTGTTGGGGTTGGAACAAGCCGAGAAGCCACTCCGGTCCATATCCTGCCCAAGACCTCTCGATCACGGGCTTGCATCCCCATCCAGCCTTAATTCCATACCCTCAGAGTCCCTTCTGAAAAGCTGAGCTTTATAATACCTCGTACCATATGGGTTCCATCCCGATTCCAGATCATGGGCGTTAATCTGTCAGCTCTAGAAGTCTACGAACGTTCCATATTCATGTGCGTCCCAGGTGCTAGTGGATGGTTCCAGAGTGTTTGGAACAGAATAGTGAGGTGTCCTAAAGGGCCCTGCTATTTGAGAAGCACCCATAAGAGGTTGATAGACTCTGATAGGGCACCCGCCAGATAGATGCAGAGTAAAGGACGCCGGAAATTGAGACCATGCTGTTGGTACATAGCGTCATGGGCAAATGGTTTGAGGCATCTTGAGGGAGAATCGATTAGAAGACGTGGGAACCCTCGCAAGAGCCCCGCGCAAAGGTGCAGGTGTGTGTGTGTGTGTATGTGCTAGCATTTAGATTTCTGCTACCGAAAGTCATGCGAACTCCGTCAGTAGTGTCAACCACTTATAAGACTGAGGATGATGTCCCTTGTACACGTCGGCCTTTTATCCTTATATAACCCTATAATGTAGTAGTTTCCATTTTCTTTTCCAAAGCCCCCATATCCCCCTATAGCACGCAAACCCTGTGTAACCCATTATAGTAGTTTCCATCTTCCATCCTATAATCCCTGTATAACCCCGAAAATTGTAGAGTCTCTATAATTCCTGTACTTGAGGTATCCGCCCAAGGGGAAGATGCAGAAGCTAGCCATGTGACAGGCGTCGAACGGCAGTAGCTCAGGAAGACACATGCTTACAGTCCCTTCAAACGGATTAATAGGGGGGTATATAGAGGTATAAAAGGGCTTAGGGTTTCAAAATTATGGGTACCTTTTTGGGGGTCCAAAAAATGAGGACTATAGTATTTGGGGTTTATAGTAGGGTCCCCCTAAATGAAGATATGAGGACATATTGTTATATTGGGGCTCTATAGGGGTAATATAGGGGAGAATGGAAAAGAAAACGGAAACTATTATATTACAGGGCTACATAGGGGCAATATATGCGTGCTTGTCCTGGATTTTCTACTGATGGTTGGGTTGTTTCGGCTGAAAGCGGTATGCAACGTGCCAAGAGTTTGGGATGTTGTGCTCACTCCAAAGCAGTACAATCATGAGCGCTCTGGGCTGGAGACCGCAAACAAACATTGATTTCTTGGACAAGTTCAATGCGAGCAATACTTCCAACAAGTCCAAACCCTATTCTGCGAAACAAACTGGGGTAGCCCAGCCCAAAGCGACAGAGCTCTACATGCCAACATCAAGACACACAGAAAGCATTGCTTGCTTGCCTTGATGCACTGGCCCTAGTCCTGGGCCAAGGAACCTTGAGCTCTAATTCTTGGACCCCCACAAGTCCTCACTGACAGGTCTGAGAAGCCTTGAAGGATCCCTGAGGCCTCGGATTACTTTGAGGTCTTGGGTAGGTGAAGCCTGCTCTACATCCTCACCTCCCTTCCACATACATCTAGAGTGGGAAGCTATGCTTGGAGTGGAAGTTTGCAGAGGAAGTAGGCTAGAACCACCCTGGGCCTCTGTTGTGACCTGTGGCCTTTTTTCCCATCTTTGGGATCCAATCCCTGCTGTGAGATAGAGGCTGCCTTCGCAGATGAGTTTGATTGAGAGCTTTGAAGCCTCGCATGCTTCGCTGACAAACTCCCAACTATAGCATTCACCCCAACAGCAAACTTGCTGTCCTTGCCACTGCAGTGGAGCAAGCAATGGTCTCTTGAGAGCAAGGTGGGTAGGCCGGACCCCGGATTTACAGGCTGCGGAGCGGAAGTTAAGTCAGAAATTCAACTCGCGGCCTGCCCTGCCTGTGCAAATCCTCAAATTTTCAAGTTGAGTCTATGAGCACCACCACTTCCACGATGAATGGCTCTGAAGCACCAGAACAATGATACTGCCTCCCACAGTTCGGGCTGGAATTCTGATAAATCCATAAATGAAAGCTGCAAGTGAATGGAGGTAGAGGCTGGCTGCCCAAGGGGCTGCGTAGCCCCTGATCTTTCCGAGAGGCGGCAGACCAAAACGATCGCGAGCAGGTGTTGTGTAGTCCAGGACTTTCATGTGTCGCATGGTGGGTTTGATTGTTGTGAGTAGGGACTGAAGGAATAAATCCCTCTAGTAGCCCATTCATAATTCCCCACAACAGCCTCGAACCAACCCCATAATGATGCTCAAGGCTGCTTTCAGGGCAGTTCTGTTGTCGCTCAAGTTCCAAATTCCCAGGCTTCTCTGAGACCAGCTCGCATATGCTGGATAGTTGGGTAAGCAATCCGCACTCCACGCCAGCTCAGGATCTAGATGCGGTTGCTACGGACAGTGACATGCAGAGGTATCATAGGAGTGAAGGCCAAGGACAACGTCATGTGATGCCGGCTGCTGCCGAAACAGCCCCAGTTCTACAAAGACCACAACCCCATCTTGTAGGTCTCCACAGAGGGTGGGCCCTGAACCTCTCAAACTTGGGCTTCGACCAAGGTGAAACTGTCGGAACAGTGGAACCTGAACTGGCACAAGTACAACATCGCTGAAACCGGAGAGGAGGCAGCTGCGGGTTCAACAGGGGTGGGTCTTCTTTTGGGTCTGCAGTGTACCACAGAAACCTATGTGGTAACCAACGGTATTTCCTCATGATTCCTATAATCTAGCCACAGAGAATATTAATGAAGCATGCCCCAATACCTGATCTTTTTTAATCAGGCCTCTATAGCAGGGACTCAGGCTGTGTTTTGAAGATGCCGCCCGCCCAAACATGACAAGTAACTGTAAGGTTTTCGCTGGAAGGTTCAATTGCACATTGCTATCGCGAGGTTGGTGTTGACTAAGATTTTACATGTGTATTGATAACTGAGCCCACATAAACTAAAACATGATCACTTCTATCAGTCCCTTGACAACGCTTGAAGTGAACACGCGACTCGTGGAACTGTGTTCGTTCTCGCGGTTTTTATGAAGATATTCACGGGTGTAAGTTTGGCCGTTTCTTGTTCGAATTATGACTGTCATTTTGCTCTCACTGTCTTTGACTTTCTCCAAAAATACCCTGAACCCGAGAGCCACCGTATAGTCAGGCACCCAGGTTGATTAAATGGACACTGTTGTTTCTGTCTTGTATGGCTTTGAGATCATAGTTCCGCTACCACCATGCTGAGACGGAAGCTTGAACTCGGCCACGTTTGAACACCTTCCCTGTTCTGATAAGACGGCGTAACCATGAACTTTGTTCTATCGTTGGTTTTTTCCAGCCAAGTTGTCATTGTTGTACTGAGAGTCCCCAGCTTCGAGCAATTCCATATGGAGCTTCATAAGGAGAAGTTTGGTTCTTTTTCAGGCCGACAAACAGAAGTCGAGTTCCGGTGGGAATCAGGCATTCTGGCTTCATTACAGTAGAGATCAAAACCGCCTGAAAGGAAACAAGACTGCAAGTAGCAGAAACGAAGCCGCCGTAAGCAAAACCCTGGCGTTGGTAAGCATTTTCTTCAAGGCGATAGTGCGCGAGGGGAGTGAAACGAGTGCCTTATCGGATCATTACCCCTGTCTTTGTCGGAAACTGTGAGTTGTCATTTTATGTTGTTTTGCCGTCTCTGGAATGACATTATCCTTAAACCCAAAGAGGGGGCAGTGAGTTTTCATCCCCCGAAGGCATATGAAGTGAACTGCTGCCGTGGCGGCAGGGGCTTCTACTTCATGCCTGGCGCTCGGTGTTGCCAACCTTCAGAAAATACTGTAGTTGATGTTATGTATTATCGCATGAATCTCAGGACCCCTGTGGTGAGAGCGTCTTGTTCCTTCTGGTGGTATGGGACCGCCCCTGAAAGCTTGAAGCCCATAACCCTTCAAGCCCTAAACCACTCTTGGTTCATACAGGGGCTTCTGAGAAGGGGGTCACTCTTCGAACCCTGGAGATACATGGGGATTGTATCTGGATGGCGGTGTCCCTCTTGAAAATGTCATGTGAGTGATTGATCTCAAGGCCATGCCAGTTACCTATGAAGCGTGTCGAACTGCCCGCTCATCATGATACAGCAGCCACACACCAAACCCCGCATCTGACATCTTTCGCCAAAACTGCATCTTTATCCCAAAGCGCAGGCCCTGAGCCCCAGTCCTCACAATAATGCAGACACCACAGTCCCAACTTTACTGCCCTAGACAGGGGGAGAAACATAACCCCTCTCTCGGCTAACCCCTAACAAGAAACCTCATTAACAGCCAAAGCCCTGGTGTTTGTCCCATGGCTCAATGATGTTGGCGCTCTTCCGCAGGCACTGTAAATGGAGGCAGGAGACCCCTTGGGTATGTCACAATTGGAAGCGGCACATGTTGCCTCCCTCAAGCATGTTGCATGGATCCGTTTCGTGTTTCACATAGTCAGGCCTCTTTCATTTGAGGGCGTATTGTGGCACACCTGATGTGTGACTAGGTTCATACTGTACAAACTTCCTGAATCTTACTGCCCTCAGAACAGCTTAATGCCCATGACATCGGCACATGGCAACTACAAGATTCGTAGAAAATATAAGAATCCTGCTTGGTTCTTAGAATGGAATACTGGAACATTATAACCCTGATATAATCCCCATATAACATATTCCCTTATTCCCTACCAAGAACCACTACGTAAGTTTATGGTTCTCAAACCAGTCCTACTGGATGCTAGCAGGGGGCCCTGCTGCTTTGCCTCAGATCCCCCCAACTCCCCCAACTCCCAGGGTTTTCTGCGGATGCTTTCTGAGAATCTCCGGGTTTAGGGTTTAGGGGGTGCAGGCTTTCCTCATCTCTCTACCATTCTTCGAAGCGTTACGACCCCGCCAATCCCCGTTGACAGCCCGTGTTTCGTTTCGTTGTCCATGTTCTTGTCCAACAGATTCTGCATTCTTGGTCGCTATACAGGCCTCCACTCAGTAGTGCCATTTAGAGCCTAATGCAACTTCGCACAGCTTGGAACAACCCTCGCCATCCAGAACATTTCAAGGGTAGGCTAAAAACATATAGCCCTGTGTGATACAGGCTGTAGATTAGCCATACAATCGCTCAGCAGCCTTCCTTTGCCAGCCAAGAGAACCCTACCGTACGTAAGCACGAGTGCGAGCCACAGTAAATCCTACAAAGCCGTATCCAGATGTTTCGCATTCTAATATGACAGGTTACCAGCAGCTGCCATACTTGGAAGAAGAGGCGCCCTGGCCAAAGCGCCAGAGGACTTGCAGGACATTATTAGGGTTGAGGTGATCGGGGCAGAATAAGCCCGCCAAAAGAAAGGTTCAGTTTAGACTTAAGGCGCAGGGTTTATATGATATGCTGACTCACTAGGGTTTAGGACAACTGGCTGAAGAACAGGAAGCGTTCCATATACTTGGAGGTTTGAAGCTATTGTTTGCTCATGCTAGCGGGGCCAGTCTCAAGACAGATCCTTAGAGCCGCTGTAGTATCTTCGCGCATTCCCTTGCGCAGTCGAATGAGTGGAGCATTGCCAGAAAGAGGGACGCCCCTGATATCTCCCAAACGCCACAGTCCATTTTGTACGGGCCAGAAGGGGCACACTTGTTCCGGAAACCCCAGACCCTAAACCCTTGTTGGGTGTTGCTGCTGATGTTGTGGGGTGCGTGGGCTTCTGCTTCCGATCCGGTGGCTAGCTTTGCCGGAACCCCGGAACGAACCGTGCCTTCTGAGTCCAATGCGCGTGCCAAAAAAAAAGCAAATATCCTGGCATCTCCTTTAAACCCCTAAATATCCCAGATATACCCCCATAGCCAGCTGTTTTTTGAGGATCTTCTGCTGGACCTTGGCTTTGCAGCAGATTCTGCGCGCCGCCTGCTGCAAAAACCGCCCCTAGCAAGCCACGTGGACTAGAAGTTGAGGATTTCGGATAGGGTGTATGCATATACAAGTCTTCATTGTTAGGAGTACAATGGCCCAACATCTTTCTTTTTTTGCGGGAGTCTCTAGACATACGGTTCTGTGCAGGTGTGGCTTGTTGCAAGAGGAGCTCGACTTTTTGCAATGTACGTTTGATTTTTGGGTACTCCAAGGTCATGTCCCAGAGAGCAGAGCCTTGTGTATAGCTCAACTAGGTTCTGCTAAACTAGCTTGGCGGCTTCAACATGGAAACTGAACGGCAGGTTCTTTGATAGTGATAGCGGCTTATAAGTGTGTGTGGTCTGGATCTGGGGTTCTGACTTCGAAAGAACCAGGCATTTTTCTATGGGTTCTCGTATCCTGAAACGAGGCAGTAATGTCGCCAAGTGCAAACGCCCCCCCCCCACCAAGTATATGTTCGTGATGGACCCAAGAAGAACGATTTGTGTTGGCATTTGTGCTGCAATAAGAGAAACTACATCCTGGAACATGCTTGACCTCTAGGCCTGGACAAAATGAGGACCTGGGTTGCTGTTGTGGCTATATTCAGCAAAGAATATGGTTTCCCCCATGGCATTTTACATCAAGTTCCTTAACAGCAACCGAGCATCGTTATGGATGTTTCTCCAGAATAGGGCTGCATGCTGCAGCAAATCTTCTAGGATTGCTGCTCTCCCGATTTCCCATTGTAGATATCCCCCAAAGGAGTCATCATATTTTTTGGAGATCCTATGTCACCTAGGCTACTCATGCAATGAGGCCGCGAAAGAGCCCTAGATGCATATGGAACACGCTTCAGGGCATATGGGTGGCACAAGGTTTGCTTATTAAGCGCAACACCTAAGCACAGCCTAGCAGTCTAATAGTAGCCATGATGGTCGTCATTTTGAGGGCCGGGGTTACAAAGCAAGCTAGTGGAATTTCAGCTCCCTTTTGAGTGTGATTCCCTAGGATTCAGGCGTGAAGGTCGATGGGATTTTGGGCATTACTGTCCGTGGCAAAGGCACACTGCAAATCACTGGCCCAACTTAAAAGAAAATGCAGGTTTAGAGTCAGAGCAGACTTGGTTTCATGACCAAAAAGTGGCTGTACAGTATCAATCCAGCTTATCAAAGATCACTCAGCTTTGCGAATCCCGAGGAGCGGTGCTCCTTGATCTTCTGTTTCAGGTTTCCAAAAATCCAAAAGTGCGTCGGAGTAGGTCTGAAAGTATACGTATACTTGGAGCGGATCAAGTCTAACCCCTATATAACCCCTGTAGTTTCCATTTTCTTTTCCATTATCCCTATATAACCCCAATATATACCTTAATAATCCCAGTACAGTATGGCAGTACTGCCATTATCAGGGGACTACATATGCAGCGATAGCAGATGGAATGTCATTGAGGTCGTGCGCCTGTTGCATGCCTGGTCCGTGCAGCGCGAGGCAGGGCTGCCACGTCTGAAATGGGGCCAATTCGAAGTCACGTTATTGTTTTGGATAGGGCTTTTGTTCTAGAGTTCCCCTTTAACAATGTGAATTCTTATTATGCAGCAACACCCAAGCAGAGGCTGGGTGACCAAAGTGTCAGCCTTTTGGGAGGAGGGGGTTGGAAATTGCTTACATGGGGTTTGGCTTGGGTTTGGCAGGGTAGGGCGAACCTTCACCAATAAAAGCACGGCGCGGGTGGGGCGATTCCAATGAGACGATGGGGCTCCACTTCGAGAAGCCTTTTGTCCTGCATGGTACCAGGGCGCAAACCATACCGCTGTGACTGACGCAGCTGCAGGTGCTGCAGCAATCATTTGTCAGCACCAGTTTGAAGCTTTCAGAAATTATTCAGGGCCTTCTCTTCGATTTGAGGGTGTGCCGAGTAAATACAGTCTTTTCTGCAAAACATCGCAGGAAGATTTATGATGAGACCAGAATGCTATTGGTTTTGAAAGCCAGGCCTTTGAACATGAAGGCCGGGCTTTACTACCTTCGCAAACTGGAATCTGATGTTACCAAAAGCCATCGATTTCTTGTTAGAAGCGCTTATTCAAACAGGCTGGACTATCAAATTTCAAAGAGGGTAGTCCAGCAGACACCCTAATCCTCAATAAATTAAAAAAGACTGCGGGTGGGCTCAGTGATGCAACGGCTTTTGGACCAGCTACTAGACTGGAAGGCCAGGGCCTTCAATACAAAACTCCAGGCTCTATTCCCTGTGATGTGTGGAATATGATGCTACGTACAATGCCCATCCATTTCTCGTTTCCCGCGTATGCGGTCAGGCCAGGCAATCAAATGCAAAGGGTGTTGTCCAGCAGGCCTCCTTCAACCTCAATAAGAGAAATACAAATGCTTTGGTGGCCTCAATTATGTCGAGCTTTTTGTTGGTGCGTTAATGGCGCGGCCATTCTTATTTGCTCTTTTTTAACAGCTTTCAGTCCGGTTTCTTTCGATGTCCATTGAAGCTTTAGGGGTTTGATCAGATGTGTATTGGTTTAATCAGGTTCTACTGGGTTTTCATTATGTTTTACCTGTTTAAATTCGGCTTCCAATCATTGTGATCAACTAAATTGTAATTGATTTGAATATGCTTAAAGGCCAGGAAATTAGTAAAGGCCGAGCTCTGTTGCCGAGGACACAGCCCTTCATATTCTCTACAAACCTAAACTAAACCGAACCACCTACTCTCTTACCTGTCTCCTATTTCCGCGAACCTGCCCTTCCTATTTTCTTCAAAACTCAGTGGATCCAGTTGCTAATGCTTCAATAGAAGCTGAAGGCTCCCTCTTCCCTTATTCATTCTAATGAGAGCCATAGGATCCCCCAATTCAATGTGATGACTTTTCAATACAGTGGCCCCCGTTTTTGCTCGGGGGCCCCCACAGTAAGCAAGATCCAACATGATGAGCGTGACTACTGGCACGATATAGTGATTACTAGTACTGGAGTACCTTTCGCTGTTGGAATAAGTGGCCTTGACGATTATGCTCGTGATGATGATGATGCTGATGATGACTGCTTGTATAGAACTTGACAGGCGCTTCGCGCTGTCCTTGCCCGACATCCAGAACTGCCGCTAGGCTTCAGTCAGTAGGCATCATCCTTGAAAACGAGGATTCTTCCCTGAAGGTCCCACGCAGAAGTGATCCCCTTCTTTTCAAAAATCCTGATTAGGGTTTCAGTGCGTGAGCAATTGGTACAGAACTGGAGACAGACGACCTGACAGCATGTCTAGGGTGGTTCAAGAGCATGATATCATCAGGAGCCGTTCACGAAGGGAGGATGGTACGGTGAGAGGAGATTGAGCCATTTAGGATTGAAGGTCCAATTATCTTGGTTTAGTCCTGTCTTCCGGTCCGGCCACGCCCCGCGCCCTTGTAGAACGTGAGTGAAAGTGCAGACTCTGCTTTGGTCCGCTCAAAAATGATTGAGTTGCGGGAGCATTGTAGGTGCCCAATTGTTGTTGAGTATCCTTCGCCGGCCTCAACCTCTGAACACCTAGGGTCCGTGAAGTAATTTGTGAGAAGCGGGAAGTTCAGGCTGGCTTCGAAAGTGGAGGAGCTCGAGGCCAGAAGCATTGGGCTGTAGCACTTTGTTTGGAATAAGTGTCCCGCAAGTCAGTAAGGTCAGTATGATCGTGAAAGGCGCGTATGAGTGGTGCCATGAGCCCAAGTTGATTTGCGGTTTGAGTCGCTTAAGGCCTTCACATGTTGCTGGCCGTGGAGGGCGTGCAGTGGGTCCTAGTCAGTGCTTCTCATTGCCAATGTGGTAATGTACCGACAGGGAGCGGCCGCAACTTCTCTTCTGCTATTGCGAAAGGGCTAGGGTTCTGTGTGCTTCCCTAGAGAGTGTCCTTCTGAGGCCTTGCGCCTAGCAAGATGTGCTTGCTGACATGTTCTTCCTTGTGCCAGGTTTCTCATTACGTGTCTCATTTTGGCTTGCTGTGGATTTTTGCTCGCCCCTGCAAAGGCTACTGCTGAAGCACTCCGGGCGTCACTACCGGAAGACGTGTTGCTCAGCTGTTATGCCAGCTTCCCGAAAGCAGTACTGTTGGATACTACCTGTGGATTATAGGGTAAGGAAACGTAGGACGCGTAGCAAGGCAACTCTCACATAAAGGGGACCACCTTCGGAGGATCTATCTTTGATGCGGAGGATTATACTGTACCGTTTTAAGTCGACTCAAGATTAGAAGTGGAGTAAGCTGCTTGTTTTTGTTGTCGCTTGAACCTTAAGAGCTGCGTTTGCGGAATGAATTTTAGCCTCATCTTTAGCGGTCCCGATGAATTGCTTTTGTTGTGGGAACCAGGGTATCAGGTAACTTCACGTCGTTGACTATGAAGAGCCCTGACACCCGAGAAAAATGATTTGCATTTCTATCTTGAACTGTTCTCATCACATGTCCGCAGTCTGTTTCATAAGATTCTGCCCTGGAGCAAGGTTTCAATCGCTGTTGCAGAAGTGCCCTGAGGTCGAGCAGCCTTTGGATGGGAATTAGGGCTGCCCAGTCCTTGCGTCAGGGGGTTGCTGGTAAGGCTTACAGTAGGCCTGCAGATATCTAGAAGCTTCTCAACTTCAAACATGTGTAGAACTTTATCTGCAGCCTGTCTATACGAACCTTCTCAGCGTTTTTGTTTGGGTCTAGGAATTTGATCTTGGCCTCGGCCCATCATGTGCAGCCCCACAACATACACCACCTTATGGCGTCAGGGTTGCAGTTGAGAGCTCAAACCCCTTGCTGACTACGGGTTCCTTACAGCTTCTGGGGTTTTACTGGAGTCTTCTTGCGCTGCCCTGTACCAAAAGGCATGTGCGGATTGTTCTGAAGGAGGGAGATCCCACTCAAAAGGGGACGTATTTTGAGCAGATTCCCTCCCCGAAGCTAACATAAAGGCTTCATCTACAACGACGAATTTTTCAGGTTCTATGGGGGGGGGGTTCAGTCAAAACCTTCCACCCTATACCTCCCCATATATGTATATATCCACAGATGACCCATATATCCCGCATAAATGATGACGCCCCTTGTTGGTGTCGCGCGGGGTACCATGTGTCAGGCGCTGTTGGCCCCGAGGGCCTCTCTGGCAGCGCTCAGGGAGCTTTTTGACACCTGGGGGCTGCCATGGGAGGAGGCCATGTGGGTTGAGGTTAGCCCCAAAAGGATGAAATTGTAGCTGTTGAAGGGACCAAGAATCATTCGGAATGCTTAGGGTGTAGGGCTTGGGATATGATGCTACAAGTCCGGGGCCCTGCTGTCCCTCGTGAGTAGTCCCAACATTCATCGCAGTGGGGTTGCTTGTAGGGACGCCATTGGGCTTGTCGAGTGTTTATGCTGCAGTGCTATTATACCTGCAGCAGAAAACAGCATAGGTTATAGGAGGGTCGAACAGTAGGGGAAGTGGCCGCTTTGGTACAGCACCTGTCTGTGGCATAAGATCCCAGAATGATGTTCGCATTACGGCTTCCCGCAGAGCTGCTGATAGATCCCTCATTTTGGGAACCTTTCTCAGCATCTCCTCACTTGTTTGAATGGGTTCCTGCCGTGGCTTCGCAATAAAGGAAGATGTATCTTGGGGGGCAAACCTTGCGGCATACTAACTACCATGCAACAATGAGATCACAAAGCTAATCCGCACTCAGTTCTGGATCTAGCTTCTTGCGCAAGAAATGACGTTACTAATCCTAGTGCATGGCATATCAAGTATTCACGCCTAGTAAGTAGCGTCTTGTTCAGATGATTGTTAGCACCGAGTCGGGCATTTAGGCGGGAACCCCCACAGTAGCAATCGCAATATAAGTGCCGTCAATCCATCCTGTGTTCCAAACTGTTGAGTAGCGTAAGTCGTAGGAACTGCAGTAGTCAATTATCGCAGGCATAGACAACGCGGCTAGAATCCTACAGGGTATAACTTCATCTAGAACCCATGTAGCGCCTTACCGACAAGTAGCTCCAAGTGGATGCAGGTAATTGAGGTCACAGGTATCTTCTTCGGCAACCTTTCGTACTAATGATCTCCAAGGATCATAGTTGGAGCTGTATGAGGGAGATCTCCTCTTTTGGAACCTCCCAAATGGGAGGTTCCATACATCCCCCGCGCGGCCCAAGTTTCCATTTCAATTATGTTCCATGCTCGTTTCGATTTGATTCTTCATCATTCAGGTCAAATCCTTATGTATCCGTATATACACCGATGTAACATTATCTATGTGTATGTGTGTCTACATACATATATACATATGTAGGTGTGTGTACGTATGTATATATATATATGTATATATGTATGTATGCTTTCTGCCCTGCCCACAATCACCTGTGTTTCAGTGCAGCTGAGGCTGCCAGGCGAGCTCCGCGCCTTCTTCTGAGGACCCCGCAGGAGAGCCTGCGGGACGTATAGGGCAAAGCTGAATTGTAGTAACCTGGGACCTACACGGATAGATTAGGTTCTCTAGAGATATATATGTTCAGAGAAGTGGGCAAGGACATGGGTGAAGGGTTCCAGAGATTAAGGGTCCTGTTTGGGAGTCCTTGTATCTACGGTTGGGTCTATATTGCGCCCCTACTCACAGGAAATACCCTGATCGGGCTTCTCCCCTTGGATGTTTGCCCCCTCCAAGAGGCCTTCCATACCTCAATTCAAGCCAAACCTCAGCCTCTGAACCCTGAACATCCTGAACCTGGAGTTGCGTATGGGTATGGATAGAAGTGTCAGCTGACTGCGGATGAGTAGAGTGCTCTCCTACCGACAGGGTGTTGTTTATTGAAACGAGTCAAGCAAAAACACTCGACTAGGTATGGGCCAACAAATCCTAAACCTATGACTCCTAAGCTCGTGAGCAGACAACTTATGTCAGCCTTCCTGTAACCCGTTGAGTACAATCAAGGCATCAAATTCTCTCTGACAGCTTATAAACCCACAACTGTCCCCTGAGTGCAGCCAGTATCAGACCACAGGATCCCTCGAGATCCCTAAACCCTATAACGTCTACCGTGCCTTGCCCCATAGGCCTTTTTGGCAGATGCTCTAGATCCCAGCCAAGCTTGGAGGATCTCACCAGGCTGCTGCGCTTCCTGTGCCAGGATCCGCCGAGCCGGCAAATTTTTGCAGTAATTGAAGGCGAGAAATCTCTATTATCAGAAGATTGAAGGGCGGAATGTAGGAATTTTGAAGACAACTTCTATCAGGAATGGATTCCCATTAGGGTAAGAAGAGACCAGACAAATGCCATGCGGAGCCGTTCTCTCGTTCCATGCTGAATGTCTGGGAGTCCAAACTTTGCTGAGGCGTGCTCTTGTCTATACCCAGAAATCAGTGATGCAAAGACCAGGGTGTGCAACACCAAGCCATCCTGATATATATATATATATTTATTTATTTATTTGGCATTTATTTATGAAGCTAGTTGACCTGGAACCTTTGCATTCTTGCAATATGGTGGGCCTGAATAGCTACTGGCTGCTACTGATACTCTTGGCTGCACACATGTTTGGAAATTGTCCTTCTGGCTTATGTGTAGTATGTGGCACCAGAGACTCTAGCTATCTCTATCCCTATGCTTCAGCGTCCCTGCAGTGCAGTGTGCAAACCCGAGGTAACCCGTCCCAACCCTTGATCCTATTTACCATCCCCCAGCAAACTCTAGCCTATCGCCAGGTGTGGCCCGCAGCTCTCAGGCGAGCAGCTGGCGCATGTAGCTACTTCATCAGCAGTTTACGACAATTCTCAAATGTGGATTTTTCTGTAGCTGAAAATCGCCTTCTTTGACTTTCATGGATTTGTTGGTTTTTAGCCAGCTCCTTGGTAGTCTCTGCGTGTTTCCAGGGTGAAATGTGTTTGTAGATTGTGCGTCATATTTTGGTGGGCCCACAAGGCTTTAGATTGGTGGAGTCGGCCGAGGGCTTCAGCGAAGTTCTCATACCAACAAGCTCACAACGCCCACAATGCCTTTTGACGGCATCCGAAACCCTGCGTCTTGTAAGCCTCCTTCTCAATTCTTAGGCAATCTTACGATGCAAAACGTAAACCCTTTAACCATAAGCAGCCTCCCCCGCATCTCTGAGGTCAAAAGCTATCCAATGCTTCTTCTGGGGACATTGGATCCTGATAAGCAGCTGGCCCCGCTGGTCCACTTCTTGTCCGAACCTTTGAGTGTTCTGAGACTCTGAATTTGAAGCGAGGCTATGCAGAGCCAGTCCACAGCTGGGCAAGTGTTGCTGGACAGGATGTGGTGTTGGAAGGGCTAAGGAGTTTGAAGCTCGCGTTCTACTGTTTGCTTTGGGCAAGCAGCAACATATTTTGGTTCGCACAAGGGCAACGTGCATGTGAAACATTGCCACATGCCACAGAATGTCAGCGTGCCCTCAACGACAGTTTTTTTCAAGAAAGCTTAGTTCCCGTGCAATTTCATGAGCCTACCTTCTGAACGTTAAATGGTTGTGTGCACTTGGCCGGGGGCAAGCAGGGTCTTCTTGATAGTCGCGGCCTCAGCAGGAGGACAACAGAAAATTCAGGCCCAAGACTCAGGAGACCCTAACGCCAAAGCGTCATGAAATGAGCAGACTTGAGCCCTTCATCATGTCCGCACAATCCTCGCCCTAGAGGACTCCATCACGTAGCAGAATCCACAAAAAAGCTGATGAATGTTGGCCTCTTGGCCCAGACAGTCCCCTTCGCTAATACTGAAGAGAGGCTCTCAGAATACCTCTCCTTTGGTTTCCCTGTCCCCGACCCAAGAACTCTGAATATCTCTGTCCCACAGATCCTCATGGGGTGACATGAAACTGAAGATAGGCCTGCAACCTATAGTCCCTTGCGTGCCCTAGGCGAAACGTTCTAAAGGTCGACCCTGCCAGCCCGTGGCCCGGCAGAAGCTCCCTTAGCTCAGGGGCGTATGACTGAAGAGGTGCAGTAGGGAGGTTAAAGGCTTTGGTCGTTTGATGTTTGGGCTGCAGGGGCTTCATTCGAATTGATACTGAGTGGGGAGTGATTTTTTGTCTTCATCTTGTCTTTGCACCTGACTTTCCCGCACATGCGCCAGGCAGTGCGTGGGCTTTTACGCCTGGCCGGATGCGCTGGCCGTTGTGGAGCCGACGGCATCTCGAAAGGAATATGACTGAGCATCCTTGCTCCTCTCTTGGCTTCTAGAGGAAGGCTTGGATCTTGGATTTGAGGTCTTGACGATGCGCCTACGTAATTGTTTCAGGATGGAGTGGGCAGTAGCATGCCACCCTTCAGTTCGAGTTTCCCCATGAAAAGAAATCTTGGCTCTTAAAGATCCAATGTATGAAGATGACTTCCCTAGAGAACTGGAAAGTTAGGCACCTTTGTTCCATGTTCTTGTCGGTTCGATTTTCCAGTATACTATTCTATACTATATTGTAAGATAACATAATATACCATACTATACCATAATACACGATAATACCTAAACCCCAAAAGTATGTAAAATAATGGCCCTAAACCCATAATAATAGCCCAAAAGGCCATTATTCTACATACTTTTGGGGTCCAGGTATAGATTATACAAGGATTCCTAAGAATTGAAATTGCCGAGGCGCGGTTTCTGCTTGAGGACTGCGGCTACCTACTCGAAGAGCTCCAGGAGGATGTAGGTCTTCTGGGGTGGCGGAGCTGCACATGTACTATAGCTTAAATCCCTTAAAAGAAGGTTATATAGGTAATTGATTATATAGGGGACTACTATAGGCCTTATTAAGGGGGATACTAGGAGTTTGGCTCCACCTGCGCCAAGTGCCCGGGCTCCACGGGCACTCGCCCATGACGCCGTTCGTGTTCCCAGAGCATCCGCTGACTAGAGCATCCATGCCCAAACCATAATCCCGTTCGTGTTCCAAGAGCATACGCTGACCAGAGCATCCATGC
>CAJNIZ010005036.1:0-76567 GCA_905231905.1 Symbiodinium pilosum | reverse complement strand
TTCCCATGGCAAAACCACGATTTGCTTTCTTGCCACGCATCAAGCACCGTGTGCGTCGAGGCCCGGAGTCGGGCCAAGATGTTCAAATGGCAACGTAAAAAATCCAGATTTTTCTCGTAAACAATTTGCCTCATCCCCGGACCCCTCAAGTATGCTTGAAGAGGCCGAAATACTGCGCCTGCCAGTGATTTTGACTCTCTGCCGATGTGCTAAACCCATGCCACGACCCTGACTCCGGGCACTTGGCGAAGGCTGCGCGAGGAGTTTAGACTATGACTCACATGGTTTTGGGCTTTGTTTACCGGATTTGGGCTGGATTAGGCCTGAAAAGCTTCTTAAGTAAGGTTGGCGGCATGTTCCTTGTAGGATCTGTATTTAGTACGTTCCAAAACCCGCCCTTAGCTAATCACTGTTTGATGGTTGACCCCAGAGTCAACTGTCATCCCCATGTACAATTTGGATCCTCAAGGGCCGTCCCGTTTGAGAAATTCCTCTGTAATCATGTTCTGGCACAACCGTAGTCGGAGTTGACAGGTTTGGTGGTTTGCACTAGAAAGGGGTTGCATTAAAGGTTCCGGGATTTAGCTTGGCGGAGTCAGTTTTAGGCGTGGGGGTTCAGCCCGAGGGATGCATTGGGGGTTTGGGGTAATGCGCAGCAGTCCTGAGGCATTCTAAAGCATCTGTTGCTTGCACTAACTTTTGTTCACCTTGGCTTCATTTTTACTGGACTTTGCATAGCACGCGTTTTGGCTTAAAAGCTGTCTCCAAAGTCCGTGATACCTCGCGCAAATCACCGTCATTCTGCAGCACATATCTTTTGTATTTGCTTCCTGGGACCGGACAGCTTTCAACAGTGGCTGTCCGTGAGCTTCATAGCGTTCAGTGACACTCTAGCATTTATCACATTTTTGGCTGCTGGGAATGTTCAGAAGAAGCTTCACCGGAAAGCTTCATCTGTGAAGTACCTGGCCACGGACTGAAAGTGAGACCCCTCGTATGGTCCTATGAGCCATGGGGCCACCCCTTTAAAGGTTGGACATTG
This sequence comes from Symbiodinium pilosum, assembly GCA_905231905.1. Taxonomy (NCBI): domain Eukaryota; class Dinophyceae; order Suessiales; family Symbiodiniaceae; genus Symbiodinium; species Symbiodinium pilosum. The sequence continues at coordinate 75,525 of CAJNIZ010005036.1, read as the reverse complement.
ATTTGTTTTGGATGCAGTCTTTCACATGCCTGAAACTATACGGTCTTCCGGTAATTCCTCCCCCAACCATCAAACAAAAGCCTTCAGACCTCCTCATAATCAATACTTCCATTTGTACACCCCTATATGCTTTAAGATGAGGGATTGCTGCCTTGTTCGTAATTTTGATTCCTAACTGAGCGCTTGTGACCCCATGGATCTGCTTCCCAGGTACTCGTTCGAGGCACGGATCTACCCGCGCTGCCGCTACCGGAATGCACTCTAAGGCATTTAGGAACTTTGCCAAGTGCCCCACCCAGCTTACATGCAAAGCTCCAAAGAGATTGCCCTACAAGCCTCTACTTGCGCGTATCGCCCCGCACTCTGGACTCCAAGTCTCGCAACAGAGGCTATTTGCAGCACTTGGGTCGGGCGAGGCTGCCTCTCAAGGCCCTGGCTGCACTGGACGCAGCTGGGCATGTTAGAAACTCAAAGACATGGTCATTGACGCAAGTCAGTTGTCTTGAGTTGGCCAGGGACATGTCGCATCTGGGATTTCCTCAATACAGAGATTGTCGAGAACTAGTGTGGGGGCGGGTATGCCAGAGTTCTCTTGGCTGGGGAACCTGCTGAGAATGTGTTCCACCATGCAGGCTTCTATCAGTGCTTGGAAGATATCATGTAGAACATTGCTTACCGGGTGCCACGAAGCGTCTCAAGCAAGACCTCTCATGTATTCTCTTATCATCTGATGCCCCAGACACCACCCCGCTTTGAAGGATTGTTGAAGGGGCGTGTTTCTGCAGTGAGGATCCTCTAGCCTTACTGCCCACCTGCCAGCCATCTAACATTCTACCGTACTACGACATCTGACCCGTTGGGCCCGCTGATGATCTCAGGACGGCCGCTTCTGCCAAATGATAGCTGCGCGCAAGGAAGATTATTTGGCTTTCATGTTTGACTTGAGACGTGCAGCAAGGCAGAGGACCAAAAAGGTCACACGAAGGGTTCAAGGCCTCGGGTTTAGAGGTTGCCATCATTGTGGATATAGTGTGGGTAGGAAAGTCTGGGAGTTTGCTTTGAGGTACTGGGTTAGTGGCCGGTCATTTGAAGGCTCGCTGCAAGTTACAACTCTCTCTGATTGATACAGATCACTTTCAGAAGGACATGGAGCTTTTGTTTGTAATTTGAGGCCATACGGTAGATGGTTTCAGCAACAAGGGGCTTAGCCTGTAGGTGTTAGGATTCCAGGTGCTTGAGCTTCAGTGTTGCAGGAAGACAAGGACTGTCTGTGGCGTTAGACGCTTCAGGCTGGCTGAACGAGGATAAATGCAGACAAACATTGGCGCTTCTTAGCACTATGTCTTTGATGAGATTCGCTGGGATCTTTATTGTCCTGCTGAATATAGCTCAGACTGCATCATAAGCCATACTCCCTATGCCCATGTGCTATAGCTCCATTCTGGAACCTGCTGCATGTTTCTACGACCAAAGTGCTGTCTCACTTCTGAGCCCTCATTAAGCCCCCCAAAGGCTGGTGAAATCCTAAGCCCAACCTGGATACCATACAAGACCAAATCAACAAAAGCTTGTACACTTGAACCCAAACTCGACACCCCCAAGCCTTGAAATCTCCCAGACTGTAGGCTGAGTGTTCGCCTGAGGCTCTACAGCCGACGAGTTCCTTTGGACCCCAAAGGCCAGAGACTCAGCGATGCAGGCAGCAGTAGAATGAGCCGCAGGGAGTACAATTTATCTTTACGGTGTGGGATTGCCGTGGGAGACTGTGGTCAGATCGCGGGATTTGTACACTAGGAGCCTTTTCTTGGAAGGTATGCGTGAATTTGCTGTATACCGCGATATGTAAGAAGGGGTTCTTCCAGCAGTGCGGGGAGGTGGTGAGGCACATTGCGCTTGCTTTGGACTCTGAAGCAACAATGCCTGATGGGGCATAGTGTAGCATCAACAGACCAAGAAGAAGGGCACGTGCATCCCAATGTGTATTAACAGTGCATTATAGCGGAAGTTTGGAGGGCTTTGGCTACTGCAGGCACAATTGGATCCGAAAAACTGCCCTCCAAATTGCAACCCTACGGCAAATCTCATCCACTTCGTGCCAGGAACTTTTGTAAGCAGAAGGAAGTCATAAGAGTATCGAAGGGGTCCACGTGCGCAAACATCTATAGACCCTGAACAGTATTCTTTCAATGTGCTTCAGGTTCCACCTTCGCTCTCTCCTTTGGCTTGCCCATCAGGTCGCACCAATTGATCAGCTGCAGCAAGTTTCAAGCAGTTGCGGTTGGAGTCTAGGGGGACGAAGGGTCCGTAACAGCTGCGGAAAGTGGGCCTGCTGGATCTGTGTCGGCCCCTATGCATTTGGGCTATCCTTAGAATGTCGCTGTCGCAGTCTATGGATGTTGGGGTTTCTGGAACTTGAACACAAGAAATTCCCACTTGTGCCACTCTGGGGTCTGGGCTGACGCAGGTAAGTGTTGTCATTTGAGAAGTTAGCAGACAGAGCATAGCTGGGGCCTGACAACAGTATCTCATGCTGGAGCCTTGGGAAGAGTGTGAAAAGTGTCCACGTCCTTCCAAGCCCTATGGCTTCTAAGATGAGAACCCTGCGTTGTGGAACTGTAAAAACTGCAGGGAACCAGTAGTATAGTTGCAGGCAGACTTGGTGTATTGCTTCGTGTCCGAGAACTTGACGTCTGTTTGAAAATCTGAGCACTGCATCCCTGAAATCCTGAACCGTCCTACATGCCTAGTGTACCAGACACCCTGCGTTTGTTCATCTCGCAACAAACTCCAGACCTCCTCTGGCCAGGTTGTACATCCCGCACAGAAAAGGCACTGCGCTAAGCTTGCAGATATTATTGTGCCACATTTGGGAGCAGGGGTAGGGTTTCAGGTCGTAAGGTTTATATGTATGAGTACGGGATTGCGTGCTTGGAGTCGACGATCTGGCTCAGGGGTCGGTAGGTGTTGCAGGGTGGAGTGTACAGGATGTGGGACCCAGTGCTAGCGCCTCAAGGTCAGAAGTCTAGTTTGGTGCTTAGGTTGCAGTTGCCAGGTTATGCCAAGGACTGAATTCCCCGTATTCCCTGGGTACCAGATCTCTTGAAGGTGCCCTAGATACCTTTCAAATTATCCACTTCTTTGGCAAGTAGGCGCTGATGCGCGTGGCCTCCTGGACTAACCACTTGGTATGGTACAGTATGATCAAAGCTCTGGGACTCTGGGACAGCGGCTTTTTATCTGAGGCTATCTGGCTGCGAGTTGCTCATTGGCGCTACTTTCTCAGCTTCCACAGGGCTCACGCATCAGAATACAGGTTAATAGCCAATTGGCAGTTCATATGGGCGAAACATCTGCCACGACGGGCGGAGGTTCAAAGCAGCATGGACAGTTTTGGATGTAGATCTTTGCCGCTCAGGATACAGAACTTTAGCCGCTGCAGAAAAAATGCCTCATAGGTCCGCACAAGCAAGCCCGCAAAATTCGAGATGCTCTCCAGTCATGCTCAGGAAGCATCATGCGCAGCGCTGTGCTTTCACATCTGCGTTTGTTGGCGTTTCATGAAGAAGTCCGTCTAGCATATGGCACATTCTGTTGTATTGGCATGAGCCCTTTACTAGTATGCAGCCTATACCGTTTGATATGCTAGTTGCGAATCGTATCAAGGAAGCGAGCCCCGTACATGCGGGCTGTCCGCGACGAGAATTTGGACAACCGCGAGTTCTGTGCCAAGGCACGCTGTGCAGCATCATCATTGGGGCTTGTGACCAGCCAAGGATTAAGCAGTAAACGATACTCACGTAGCGGGTGTGGTGGCCTGAAAGATCAACGAGCGAACAGGACCTGGTCACATGCCAAAGCTGGAAGGGACAAAGATATATAATTTACACATTTCCTTGGTGCCTAGCAGTAACTAAGTCCTGCCTGCACGGCGCAGCTACTGTATTTGCATAACAAAACGTTGTCCAAGCACAGCTTGGAAGAGAGCATTGCGTGAGCATTTCATGCGATTTGGCGCACCCCTCTCCAGCACGGTCCTTCCACGCCTGTCATGTCCAAAACATAGAGTGTGTATACAAATACGGTTTGAGGGTCCCATTGAAGACGCCCAGCATCCCCAAGCATTATCGAAACGAACCCTATGCAGAGAAAAAGGCATTCTAGTCCAACAGGCGTTCCAACAGAAAAGCATGCAGCGGTGCAGGACATTTGGGTGATTGAGCCGGTGTCCCACGAGTTCTTGAAGGAGCTGCTTCTCAGATGTGTTGCCTGTGGTTTGGGGTCTAGGGCTGGGCGTTTGGAGCGATATTCACTAGCGGCGCTAGTTATGAGATACCCCCTGCTCAGATGTCTATGCTCCTGGCCAGTGTTCTAATGCAGCCTGAGCGGGAAGAGAACTGTTCCCACCACGGGTAAGATAAAACACGTCTAGAAGGAGACAGGACAACTGCAGCAATGCTTTCTTGGATTTGCTTACCAAGTGTCCTAGAGCCCTTCGCCCCAGCCCAGCTTGTAGGAGACGGGCATCGAGTACAGCATCACGCGAGGGGCCTGGTAGCCTTCGGTGACAGCCCGTGGGCACATGGGCTTTCTTCTTGCCTGTTTCATGTGCGCAGAACTGCTCGAGGCTTTCAAAACAAGATCGCCCAAGGGTCACTTCGTCTTTTGCTCTTTGTTGTTTGTAGCGGAGATCCTGCTAGTGAACCAAGAGCCAGACCCTAACCCTTCCTAACTACCTTGTATCACTGTGATCATTGGGCTTAGTTCTTCATATCCTGAGAGGTGCTGCTCTTGTCAGCTTGATCTGTAAGATATTCTTCACAACTTACATTTGTAGGCTCGTACGAAGCGTGGTTACACGTATTCTTCATCATGAGCAGCCTCCTCTGGGCGGAATTCATATATATATATATACAGACATATATACAGACGCTGGCTTTGTAGCAGAACTACTGCTTGTGAAGCGGTGGAGGCCGGTTCTGCTCCGCCATTTGGGAAGTGGGTGGCGGGCCGAGAGTGTGATTCACGTTTCGATATCAGCAAGTACAATTTGTCACAATGGTCAGGCATGTAAGAACGTAACAACAAACAAGAAGTGCTGCGCTTATCGCACCTTTTTGTTTATGAGCCCAGGCTACTAATAATTTCCAAGTCGGAGTGTGTAGTGATGCTAAATCCTTCCCCGCAGGCCTGGATGTGACAGTAAGTGACACTCCATCTGGGATGTTACCTTGTCACTCGTGACGCTCATGCTGCCCTTCCTATGCTGGACCTGCGTCAGGGCAGATCCCTGACTGCTTGCGAACGAAACGAAACAAGGACCCCACTCAAACAGGGGAGCCTGAATAGTGGCTGTGCTGCGAGCGAGTCTATGTAAGTGGAGCGTCAGAAAATCATAGGTCCCTGTTGGGGGTGAAGATGGAGAACCTTAGTTGATTTTGACCACTACCCATTTGAAACAGGAGCCTGCGTGCAGAATCGTAACAGTCCTCAAATGTCGCGAAACCCACAAGACTTCACTATGGCCGGGGTCCTCCAAAATGCAGGTACTACCTTGCCATCTCTGAGACTGACCTCCAAGAGAAAGACATCATCTACAACAAGGCCTTATTTTGTGCGACAGCTTGAGGGGGTTGGGGTATGGGCTGGTGCACAGCCTGGACGGTCGAACGGCGCTGGCCCATGGGCGTGGAAAAGCCTAGGACAAGCTGGGATAAACCCCCCCCTCCTCCAAAAACTGCAGCCAGATGCCAAGCTCATCGTAAGTACTGCCTTTCATTCCTCCCCGAAAAATACGAACACTGGCATCCTAACGGTTGTATCATCTCCCCTTGGCGCGCCGTGTTTTTATCTGGGATTGGATTTCCTTTGGTATCATACTTCCATGCCATTGTTCTATGATATTGTATAGCCCTAAGCAGCCACAAGCTAATTCTTGAGTTTTCCCCTATCAGCCTGTCCGCTTTGCTTTGTCAACATTCAGAAGCTGCCACCGCCTCACCGCCTACAGCCACGCGATGAGTTTGTTCATTGTAGGCTACCTGTCAATGCTACCGCACTATTCAATTTTCAAGCCCCCTTTATGCCTGTAAAAGTGGACGTGGCCAGTTGTCCCTTCAGGGGTTCCGAGTCTACTAAAGACTACGACGACTACCATTACTACCTGCTGCTGCTGCTGCTGCTGCTGCTACCGCTGCTACCAATACCAGTGCTCGCTCTACTACAAATTATAGCGATGGAACACAATAATGATAATGAGAATTTTGTGCCTAGGGTCTACAACAATCACCTATACTTTGGGCTACTTGGATTTCTGGCCATGCTTTGGGCCATACCCATGGATGCCCCTGACTAGGTCAACACGGGACCATCGTTGGAAATGCTTTAGTGATAGTTTTCAGCCATACTATATCTACAACAAACCTTTAGAAGTCGAATGCTCGACAATTCCTTGCAGGTGTTTTGTCAGGTGAGGGCTTGCTTGGAGCTCCGGGTCAATGGCTTTGGCTCAAGGATTCAATTTCAGGGCTCGGGACCTTTGCCTTTTGATTCTACCTTGGTCTGCAATTCCTTCCTGCCTTCAGTCGGGATGCATCATCCAAAAGAGCTGGGCAGGAGTAACCAAGACGCTTTCCAACCCCATGGTTGCCCAGATACTGGCTGATCACTGACATGTTGGATGGCAATTCAGAAGCCACTAAAACCTGTGAGTTGACCTGCGAATCGTTTGAGGACGACTTCCATGGCAAATCCACCAAGGTGACTGGCAGTTGACTTAGTGGTTCAGTGTGCAGAGTAGCACCAGCAGAGTCTCGAAGCAGGATTCAGGAGCAGCTAGTGTTTCCTTCGCATGGTGATGACTTGATATTTCCATCCTAAGTACATCTACAAGCATTGTGATCTTCAGGGGTGTTGTAGCTTGATTCGTTGTCTCGAAGGCTGCGCCTCATACGTAACCACAAGAAAGGTGTGATACAAGGCTATCGATAGCCATTCTTTGAAAATTCGCTAGCCCGTGTACGCTAGCAAGGCCACTAATGACAGGCAGGACCCGTGTTGATACGCTAGTTCGTGCAACTGTACAAGCATAGACAAAGCGCTGGCTGAGAGACCATCTTCTTGCAGAGGAGCTTTGTATAACTATGTCGGGACATGTAGGGACCTTTTAATGGGATAGGGGGTATACGGTATTCTAGGGACCAGCTTCGAGGCGTTCATAGGGATGTATCGGGTTTAGCAATGTTGTTGAGCTTGCAGCTGCTGGGTGGCATGAACTGCAGGAATCCACTTGGAAGATTCTTAAGAACATAGTCCCATGTATACCCTATTATACCATAGTAGTTTCCATTTTCTTTCCCATTATCCCTATATCACCCCCCCCCCCCCACACAACACCAATGTTGGGCCAGCGGGTACGAATCCTTGAGATCGACTACCGCCTTTGGTGTGTTTGGGCTCGAAGCTTGCTGTAGACACTGGGAAATTGCAGCGAGGCATGCCAGCTGATGGTTGCTGGATGTAGGCAATGGCCGGCGGGCCCTTGCAGCTGAAAGCCATCGCCCTCCTGGCCTTTCATGCCTGCTGGATCCAGTGTCTTAGGTCCATCACGTCAGCTTAGGGCTTTGGGTGTTGGGTTTGTAGGGAGTTTAGCATTTTAGCTTTGTGTTCGGGACCCCGCACTTTGAAAAGCGAAACTTAGAGACTACTTTATCGAGGAAACCTGGCCAGTAAGGTGTTTACATGCCGGGAATGTGAAGGTCATGATGCTGCTTGCCTGGACTGTGCCATTCTGGGGTCTCCAATGGTTTCCACAAGTCTAGGGTTCAGGTCTGGCTTCCCAACGTTGAAACCTTGCATTCGGCTGCAACGCGAATGAATAGCTAACGCTTCTGTACCTGCAGTGGCTTTCGGGAATTCGAATTAGTGCATTACGCTTCAGGGATTAAAGTTTTGTGGCATCTATGATAAGATGGAAGCTAGTTTTGCGTGGCTTGACTTGCGGGGAAATATCACGGTTCTGGACGAAGGACTTGAGGCCTTGAGCTGGTGGAGGAGTCTGCGCGGGAAGGAGGAGGTTTGATGCAGGCCAACAGGTCGGCCCGCCGCAGCAACGGCTGGCTCGGCCAGAGTCCAGCAAATTGCAGCCGCTCGTGGAGAGCCCCTTTGCCCTCCAAACTTCGCCTGTGTAGCTATGAGGGTTCGACTTACGGAAGTAATTGCTTGCAAAACTCATCACCCAATGGTCACTTATACACTTAATTATACAATAAGATTGGCACTCCATCCTTCTTAGACTCCTTAGGGAGGGACCAGAGTCTCGGGGCATCTGCCGGGAAATTACTGACTGGCCAACGAGAGCGAAACGTCAGGGTCCTCCGCTGTTCCGCAAAACCCTCTTACGCTTCGTTACTTTGACAAGACACAGTAGAGCGCCCAAGCCTTCTGATGCCAGCTTTTTGAAGCAATGCGGATTTTAAGACTGAGTCTTGCCTCCACTGACATCGAGAGTGCGCCGCCGGGGTTGGAAAGATACCTTTTCTTCCGAACCACCTTTCCGTAAGCATCGCTGTGAATAAAGTCCTGTCACATCTGCTGGCGGAAGACATGGCGTGCTGACAAGCTCATGTTCCCTGGACTTGGCTAGCGGAGGGGACGCAGAACTTTAGCCTTGTGCTGAGGGAGGAGTCTCCACGGAAGGGGGGTTGGGGAGCTGCGAACAACCATCGGCCCAATGCATTAGCATGAGCTAGAAGAGGAACTGCTGTAAGAGAAAGTGCAGATATAATTGGAGGTAGATTAGCACTGCACATAGCACTGATCGCAAGATACTTGAAGCCTGAGAAGATTCCCGTGCTGGTTTGCTTTCAAGATTGTACTTAATTGTTTAAAGGCTGCTGGCCGAAGACCGCGGGAAACACTGAACTCGAGATCCGAATCTCGCATCGTTTCGCAAGCACTGCTGTTGACAGAGAAGGTGCGTCAACGGATCACGCTTCGGGATGTCGATGTGGGCCTGAAATTATGTCTGCGCAGCGCTTTTAAAATCTTTTTGAGAGATTGACTGCGAATGACGGGCTCCTCCGCAACATACACTGCGAGATGGCAATCAAACGGTAGTCCTGCACGCACTGTTTGTGCGTGGGTGCTCGAATGAACAAGTCAAGTCTCACGGCAGACATCGAAGGCTGAGGATTTATGCGGCGGGATTCTGTCAGAGCATATCGGAATGACGACCTCGAAATAACTGAGCCAAGCCATTCTCACTCCCACCATTCAGGACCATAGAGGGATGCAAATATACGTATAAGTATACATATACACGAACTTACACGTATACATGGATTGGGGTATAGAATAACCAGGAACACCATCCCTTGAGAATTGAAAGATGCCACGTCATCACGACACCCTCATTTCTTTTTGCTTATTTGGGGTTCCGGAGTCTATAGTTTGGTTGACGTTCGGATTCTGAGTCGAGTGCCCTCAGTTGCACGGAGAAGCCCAGAGGTGGCACAAGGCCCCCCCATAGGAGAAATTCCTTCTAGAATCAATTTCCATCAGCCCCAGATTCCGAACAAGAAGCAAGGATCCACGACGCGCTGCAAAGCAACGCTGGCTTCAAAGACGGATTCTACGACTTCTTCGTCCCGGCAATTAACAGGTGGAGAGTTCTCAAAATTCTCGGTCCCCTTCTGCTCAAACAAACGCTGGTTGCATGATTCTGGAGGGTGGGCATGTAGGGAGGAAAACCGATCTTGACAAGTACTGCAGCTAGTGGCGAGGCAAAAACTTGAAGCTGCCCTCTTCCCCAAACATTAGTTAGACTTTTACTTGCAGGGGCTTCTGAACTAGGATGGGCGGTTTCACCATTGCCGATGATGGCCAGTCGCCTTACACTTTGGACGCGTCACTCTGTGAGTTCGACCTCTCGGCAAGCGGCACGAATGTCACCGCGACCATCCAAGGTTGCCTAAGTGCAATAGGCAGCCGGGAGCAATTCCGAGAAACTTCTTTCTTTCGTCAAAATTGAATTCCTTAAGAGCTGGGGGCTTGGGATGTATGGGATGACAACAAAGGGCATTGTTGAGGGATGTTGAGGGAATGTAGGATTATGTGATGCAACTCCCAGATAAAGCCCATGTCCTCGAGGAAGCACGTACAGCCTGGAAATTTGGTGAGCTGGTTTAGAGCCCCTTCAAATTTTAACTTTGCGAGTGCTGGTGTTGGTTGTGGGTGCTGTGCTCCATTTGCAGTTCAGGTATCTTAGAAGGATTCTTTGTAGTGCCCGGCTGTAAAAAATTGGCCAGCGCTCATTAGCAAGAGGAAGGGTTTTGAAAGGTGAGCCAGTTAAGTAAGCAAAGGGAACCACAACGGTGGCAGCAGCAACGCAGAGGCACGAATATTGTAGGAACTGTAGAGAGGACAGTGTTTGATAACTTGGCAAACAGTTGGATCAGTGCTGAGAATCGTAAATCACCTTTGTAAACGCGAGCCCAGTGACCAAAGTAGTTTCCATTTTCTTTTCCATTATCCCAATATAACCCCAATATAACACCAATATCAACCCAATAGAAACCCAATATAAACCCAAGCCCCAATATAAACCCAATATAAACCCAATTTCAACCCAATATAAACCCAATATAACCACATGAACTGCTTGCTCCTCGGGCCTGCCAAGGTAATGTGGATGCCATTGTAGTTGGCAGCTCCTCCGGAAACAACGAGACTAGGATCTGAAATAGGAAAGCTGTCAAACCCCAGTTTGGGGCTGGAGGTGTCTTTCCAGAAGGCATTGGGACCCTAAGGTGCGTCCAGTGGGGATGAAATTCAGGAACATTTCAGCTGTGTAGTATCGTTTCTGTCATATTCTGAAGTCAAAGACGCTGAAAGTTTGTGCTAGTCAGATCGCACATAGGTCTTCTTCAGCATTTCTGTGCATTAGCAGGCATGCTCCCGAAACAAACCAATTCTATCGTGTCCTAGCCCCTATAGACATGACCTCAACCTCCAGCCATCGTCAGGTGCTTAGGGTACAAGTGCGATCCCAAAATCTGAGGATGATTAGACTGGGCCGATTATTTCAGCTGCTTTCATGATAACAGAAGAGTTCGAGAGCATTCGCCAAAGGTCTGCAGGCCCCACATGGTTTAAGCTTGGACTCCCAAACTTGAGAAGCATGTCAGGGCCCCAAATGTTCACCATCTGGGACCCAGAGTCATAAACCCGAATTAGGAACGACAAGCATTTCTCAAAGCCTGGGATTACTGGGGCGCAGCTTGGACTAGCAGGGCTAACCAGCATTCAAGAAGACAAGTCCCTCAAAGCCTCGGACTGATGGGGCGCCCTTGGACTACTGTGGCCAGACACCGTAAACAAGAGTTTATGACCAGCCAAGTTCCGAACAGGACTTGCGCTGAAATTTGCGCGAAACCCCGTCTTAGTATGGTCAAGTGATGTCAAGTGGAGCACAATATGCCGATACAAACGCGACCTGGGGGTGGCTGCGGTGGGGGTGGCGCTGGCGGAGGTGGAGGTGGAGGAGCAAGGAGTAACCGTTACAGCAGCAATGACAGTCATAGTAGTCATACTAGCAGTTTCAGCTTGAGTCATAGTGTCATAGTTGTTACAACAGTAGGACTGGCAGTTGTGAGCTCAGGAAATCAAAGAGCTTGCAGAAGCACTGAAGATCCCCAACCTACACTGTTCTGGTGGGAATCCAGTGCAACTTCGTTGGGTTTAAAGGCTTAGCGCTCTTGGGGTCAAAGACTGTAAGCTCCAAGGTCTTGGGCTTGGAGTTAAAGGGTTTGTATTTCAAATGTGTCTTTGAGGTTAGTGGCGAAGACATGTGCCCTTTCTGTCCTACGGATGTTCTTGGGGACCCGCTGGTTTTCAGTTGGCACTGGTGCTGTTCGAGACAGTTTTTCAAGGTGAGTGGTACGTTTCAAGTTTGGAGCATCAGGCGGCAAAGAGTAGTCAGTTCAATCAGCCCTACAAGAAAATGTGTCTCTACGGCGTCGTCTCCTCACTCTTCTTGAACAAACATGGTTGAGCAAGATTTCATTGCTCATGATTTCCCATCTCGCCGGGGCCGCACCCTTCTGACAAACCTGCTGGTGGGCTGGTCACCCTCCTTAGGATCCCTGCCCCTATCGAGTCAGCAGTTCTTGCCGTGTAAAGCCATTAGTACATTCTGCAAAAAGTGGCATTACCACCTACTCAGCGTGTTAAGAGGGGGCTCATAGCCTTTCAACAGGTTCTCGAGCGAAGTTGTTAGCATTTGATGAAGCACTCAGGCAATGGACGGCCACGACACCGCATGCGTTCCTGGGCTTTTCTTAACTTGATGAGTTGTACATGTCAACAGTCCAGAACCTGTAATAACAATGCTCGCTTGAGCAGAGTACCCCATGAAGGCAATTTAGGTATATCTTCAGGGTGCAGGACTTTGCTTTCCAGTCCTGCCGCATGAAAAGGTCTACTACCACGAAATCCTTTTTCCCAGCCTTCCATGTTGTGGGCCAGGTTTGGTATGCACCTGCCTTTTCCGTGGTATTCCAGAGGACCCATCCGACGAGCTGCGCTGCAAGGAGAGCGCTGTGAGAAAAAAGATGCAGAATCCTATAGAAACCCATATGAGCAATAATCTAAACTCTTTAAAGTGGATTTATATAGGGGATTGTATAGGGGACTACTATAGGGGTTATTAAGGGGGATACTAGGATTATAGCTCATATAAGGGTGTAAGGTTTAAGGTGGACGGTTCAAGGTATCTTTTTCAAGCCTGCTCAGTCCTCGGTTTCTAGAGAGACCAGCAGTCGCAACCAGAAGCCGAGAACCCCAAGCTCTGCGAGCGCAACAAATCCTAGACTCTGAATGCAGACATTTTGATGAACCCCAAAAACTGTAAAGCTTAAAATCCTCTCGAGCCATGCAAGTGGCAAAATCCTCTCAAGATGCAGCTGTAGGATACTTGCTCTTGAAAAATGAGGGGCTCCTTCACATGGGGCTTGTCTTGTGCAGGGAGGGCTGTAGGGCTTTAGGCATTTTGTGCGTAAGGGTGTGAGTCTGGGCTGGCGGGCTGGTTGGAGGAGTGCTCTTTCACATACTTGGTCATGGCTGTCTTGAGAGATGGCCGTAGAAGGACGATTCTCCTTTTGCTTCTTATGGTTCGCGATCCACTTCGCATCATAGCAATCATTCAACCCCAGACCCAAGCCGCCGGAGCTTGAACGCCAAACCCCTGCAGGCTTAAACCGCATCGTAATCATTCGGGATTACGATTGGGGCTTTCCCCGCACATCGGCAGTGGCAGCAGCAGCGCGAGCTTGGTGTTGGGTCAGATTTTTCCCGTGCTGGTTGCACTGACCCCACAAATAGGTTGTATACAAGGCTTCCGAGAAGCTTGAAAGAATCCCTAGAAAATCTTCGAAGATGACCCCTGTAGTCTCCATAACCCTCATAGATCCTTTATGAAAAATTAAGGAGCTCAAGTTGGAAACTCGGACCCAGGTAGAGTGGAGCTTGGAAAGCGGCATGACGGTCATCGGACCAAGCTTGGACTCTTGCTTTTGCTCTTATCCTAAGGATCCAAGTAGCCCCACGTAGGTAATATTGTTTAGGGCTTGGAGTTTATGGTTTAAGGATCCAACTAGCCTACTGCGGGTTTATAGGGGGTGTATAGGGTTATTCATAGACTTCAGGGCCCAAGGTAGGTATGATTTGTATACGTGGATGTCTAGGGTTACTGTATGTTACTGTCCAGTGGGTATCTTGTACATTTGGGGTTAGGGATTCAGGGTCTAAGCCTTTGCAGGTCTTCTGTAACGTGCCCAGGAATTGTGAGACGAACTGCAGACCCTGAAAACCTAAGTGCTTGAGAAGCTATATCCGCTTTCCCGTCACACTAAGCACCCTCCACAGCCTCTGGTCCTCACAGTCGCCCGAGTGTGTAAGGGGACATGTTAACAGGAGTGCGGGGGAATGCTGATGATTTGGAGGAGGAGGAGGGAAGTAGTCCATGTTGCAGCAGTTTGTTCTCAGTCAGGGATTCATACTTTTCTGATGCGACATTGTTTTCTGGGCTTGCATGCTGTACCAGCCCCTCAACCTATCAGTCCGCGTTAGTTGCCGCCGCATTGCAGGTTGCCTCGGTTTGGTGCAATTTGCCTACCTGGCTCTACCGAAAAAGATAAGCTGGCAGATGCAGCAAGCCATAAATAGGAAGACCCCTTGCATACTCACTTCCGATGTACCAGAGTCCTGCTGATAGGCGACCCCCGGGAGAGGGACCCGTACCTTCCGTGGCTCTATTCTTTAAGCTGCGCATGAGATGTCTCCAAGCCTGACGTTCCTTGCAATAGTCTCCAACAATGGAACCTGAGTGACTTCAATGGCTTGTTTGGGATCATTTGTGCTGAGCCATTAGTGCGGTTTCACCCAGGTCCTTGCAGGATTCGTCATGACAGCATGTCTCTTTGGGTACTTATGGGGGTCGGTAGCGCGTCCAACTTGATGATGTAACATCGCAGGAGTCCTAGGGACTGAGTGGCTGCCAAACGTTAGCAGACTGAACCTCAGACCTTGGTGGAAGTTTTCTCAGGTCAGCCTGAGCCCATGAAGCCTGAAATTATCCCTGAGCCCGTGTCCTTGAACCTTTAAGGAGGCAACAATCGTCTCCATTTTATGGTTCATTTTTCCAATATGACCCCTAAACCCTATATAACCCATTATAGTAGTTTCCGTTTGATTTTCCATTCTCCCAATATCGCCCCAGTATAACCCCTATATAACCCTTAGAGTCTTCCAGGACTGGTGCCACCAGTGGGCTAACGTGACGCGTACATGCAGGATTGTTGGGGACTCCTGCCGATGTGGAGACCAGGATGAGTTTGATGCTCTTGGGTAGCTGGGAGGTCAGCTCAGTAAACTTTTAACGTTTAGAGCTTGCTTACTTTGTATAAGGATTCCAGGTTAGAAGCGCGGGAGGAAAGGCGTTCTGGGCGTCAATTGTTCAGCGGCATCACACAGATCAAAGAGGTTTGTACGCCATAGCTCAGGCAAGAAGCTCTTTGACCCTAAGCCCTGAGCCCAACGTCAGCACATAACCCAGTGGGGTCAGTGTTCCTCCCTGTCAAGTACTTTTTTTCGAGTCGTATCAGCAATAAGCCGCTGCAACGTGGACTCTGTTCCTGGTCCATTCTGACCCAAGCTTTCATGATGGGCTTCTTTCATTCAGGAAAGCTGCCACTGCTTGAGACCACGCCCGTTCCTTCATGAACGTGTGAAGTGAATGGATCAGCCCAAGGTACAAATACCAGGCAGCAAGCATGCCAAGCAATTTGGCCAGCACTTAGCGGTAAATACTTGGAGATTTATGCGCAATCAAAACTTGGCTAGGCTGATATCTTTAGCTATATCCAGTTATCAGCATAGTTGGGGCACTTGCAGCTCTACAAGTCTGGCTTCTACGCTGGCACGTTGTTCTTGCAAACCACAGAACTTTGTGGCTTGAACTGTCATCCTCCTTGTGCTAGGACCCCTCCAACCATTGCTGTTTTGACAACCTGCAGGTTTCTACGAGGTCTCCGAAAGCGCCGTCCTGGAACCAGGATTGGACCCTCGCAGCGTGATCGTTTCTCCAGCGTTGATCGAATTCGTAGAAGGCAGCGTGGCTGAACATGGCAAAGAGTGGTTGACACTTGCTCCTGCACTCAGATGGCCTAGACCCTAAACCCTATATAGAATCCCCTATGTATATATATGTATACACACACACACACCTTTTTAGGAGTTTAGACTATAGTTGCGAGTACCGTGTATGCATCTGGTACAGCTACCTGAGGACCATAATGTCTGCTTTGGTTGATTGCAGACCTCGATTTACTATAAGCCCTATATTGGAAAGCTCCCACGGAAACTCCCGGAAAAGCGTCCCAAGAGCAACCTAGGTATTGTGGACGACGTGCGCCGGCAGGGGCAACTTGGGGGCTTCAGTTTTCGCTTGCAACCCAACCCTAGCGATCCAAGTCCCAAAATTGCGGAGGCTTTAGGCATCCAAAACCATTCTGGATATAGTATTTGGGGCCTAGCAGCCAATCATTTGTGTACCTCTTCACAAGGTAAGTGACGGAACACCTCACAAACGTAAGCTCTGCCATTATACACCTGGACTTGGTGAACCCTACGTGATATTCCCAATGGCACACCCCCTCCCCTCACATGAAGCGATTCTCCGCACATGGCTGGAATCGATTTTTTCTTCAGGGAAGTAATTGTCCGCAGCTGGGCCCTACAACAGCTGGCAAAATTTTGTGGGAAAGGAAGGGGGAAAGGCGAACCGCAAACCCCAGCCCGCAACCCAACTCAGAACTAGCGCTTGCCACCAATTGCGGGGTTGCCCAGTACATGTCAGATTTCTGCGCATCAGCAGCAAAAATCCAATGCCCTAAATCCGCGAAGGCAAGACCCCGATATGGTTGTGAACTGGCTGACTTCCGCTCGCAGCGGGTTGCTAGGGGGCGCTTGGGAGGAGACTTCCCTAAAAGTACATGTACCCACAAGATGGATATTCGGGATTTCGGTAGCCGTAGTACACATGTTGGGGACCTATGTGGTGAGTGGGTAGTTGCGATCCCTAAGGGTTTCTCATCATCACCAGCAGCAATATTAAACAGCATTGGTTACTTCGCTATGCCTGTCAAAAGTTCTTGTGCAGCAATCAGATTTGTCTCTCCCTCGTAAAACGCGTCCCTCTAACGCAAAACATCGTCGACCTGTAATCTTATGCGCTGTAGGCCGAGATTCGTTGAACGACTCACATAGCCACCGTTTCTGAGAATCAAGGAAATCTCTGATTCCGCGTAGAATGTATGTTGCTAGTCTTTTCCTGAGGTCATCTATGGAAAATCTGATTAAAACAGGCAATAGAAGACGTAGGACAGAAGGAAGGAAGTGCTAATTGTTACTAGACGTCCTTTCCATGTTTTCAGCCTCCTGCATATAGGTTTAGAAAAGAATCTCAGGAAGACAGGAAAGTCAATTCTCAATTCCTGGCATATGTCACATATGTCCATGTTTTTCTGAGGCTGCTTTTGTACAATCTGTGGGGCAAACCTTATTCTAGAAAGGCAAAGAACTTAGGAACTGAAGGAGATCCCTGATCCTCCTGATTCCATGTCATGACCCCCGACTCCCGCAGAAGCCATTCCGAATTCATGCTGAACATCCTACTGATTGACGCCATTTCAAAGGGGTCCCTCTCTTTCAAGTGGTCTCACAGGATTTGAGGCCTCCGAGCTTGAAGTAGACCTGTTGTTTCAGGTATGTATCTGCAGGTTCGCAATATTTCTGTGGTTCGTTTCAGGGTTCGCCGAGTGAGAACCCATACTTCACGCTGGCATTTCTTACATTGTGACACCATCTAAGAATCTAAGACCCTTGCAGAAGCCTGGCACAAAACTGCGCTTCCCTTGTTGGGCTTACAGCCCGGTAAGAGCCATTGCAAACCCATAGTGACCCAGGGGCTTGCAAAACACGGGCCCCTTTGTGGGAATTCCCAAAATGAGGGGTGGTATGGTACGTAAGGCTTTCAGCAACGTTGTATTCCTCCAGAGCAACGGATCCTCATACGACCCCATGCGCTATAAGAGCAAACGCCCGAACAGCCATTTTCAGAAGATCTGGTCTTAAATCAGCTACAAATTGGGCAGGGATACAAGCACCACCGCCAAGGTTGGTGGCCATGCAGAAGCGGAGATTCGGTTTTCAGATGTACTTTGGAGGGCCAAACGTCCCCGGGACATCCTGGAATGGGTGTCTCTGCTGCCTTTGTGATGTCATTACGTTTATGCGAGCGACCACGGCCCTCCCCCGACGCATTTTTGTTTTTCCCTTTTGAAATTCTGCTCCATGAGAGCCTTGCTGTGGACTATAGGTATGAGTCGTACTGGCAGAACGGTACAGTGGCCTTGAGCTCAACCGATGCCCTGTACAATATTGGTGGCGGACAGTGGCACCACGGCTCCTGGGCAATTGGTTTTGGGGTTGCAGGGACTGAGATGCGGGGTCTGAAGCAGGGCTGGGAGAGTAACATCTATCTTGAGGTGGACTTACATAGTGATTGTATTTTCTGGGTGAAGGGTTTTCGAATGAATCGAGTTCACGCAGTGGGGACAAGTTTTCACGATCAGGTTTTTTCAATTGTCGGAACCGTCTTCTAAGCACGCACTCCTCCAGGCATCCTTGTAGGGATTCTCTTGGCAGTTCTTGTGTCTGATGCGGTGATGTGACGGTTGCCGAGTCTTACAGGCGCGCTATTAGCTGCCAGGGCGTCATGTTCTTTCATCAGATATGTACTTCATCCGAGGGATGGTGGCAAGCCGTGAGAAACACCTGGGCTGCAGGGCTTAGGACTTGTGCTGGTTGCTGCCGAAGTGCACGGATTTCAGGGATATGCTCACGTGTGCTGGTGTTTCTTGTGGGCTTCCAGACTTGAGGCCCTAGGCATAGGTAGCTTGGGCTAGACGGTTACATGAGGAAACTCACTGCTCTACCGAGGAATGCAGTTTTCAGATCCAATTTTCTCCAGCTCGACCGAGATGGTGAGGCAGTTTTCAGACGTCTTTGGACAGCATCCCAGCTACGATGCTGCGGCTTGCATGGCAGCGGGTGCCTAGCCGCAAAAGTCTGGAAATCTCTGGGACAGGGCTGGTTGATGTGGATAGTCGCCTCAAAGTAGGAACCTCAGGTAACATTGCTGTATTGAATTTTCGGGCAGGTTGACAACCGACAACCATGGTCCCACACCACAGTGTTGCCAGCTGTTCCGGCTTGCAATTGCGCAGGCGTATCTTTGGTTTTTTCGTTGCAGAAGTACGGGCGCCCTTTGCCGGCCACTTCGGAAGCTCGCCGAGAAGAGATTCGAATCTCCATCGGCAACCTGAATGACGAGACTGGGCCAGATTTGGCAACTGCTGTAGTGGTTCTAAACTCTGTGTACATCCTAAATGAGCCACCAGTTTCGAGGTCTATGCAGAAAGTGAATATGTTGGGATTTCACCAGGTTTCTAGGAGGTCTGTTGAGCATTCAGGTTGAATGTGTCATAGCCACAGACGTTTGGCTAGTCCTCTTGAGCTTCTGGACCCTGCTAGGAGTCTTTGAAGCTACCCTGCAAGAATCCTTAAGCGGCCCCTACCAGCATGCATGATCCCGGTCATGTCTTCATCTAGCAACTTATGTGTGTCCCTAGGGTCCTCAAGGGCCTTGTTTTTTTAAGAAACATTAGCTCAGGAGACACTCTTCGGGACGCTGCGGTTCAATCGTCGCCTGATTCAACTGGGCTGATCATAGACCTCATGCCTGGTTGGGGTGTGAGAAAGCATCCCAAGAGCATTCCCTACATGATCGACGAAACGACGAAACTACGAAGTCCATGCAATTGTTCGCACAATTGTCCTCACAACCCACCTCAATATGAGTAGGATTGGGCATTGTCACGTCTCGGGTCCATTCTAAATTGCTCCATAAAGCAACCTTGAGATCTGGCTCCTAGACATCTCGCACAAGTTGAATGCCTTCATGGAAGGTGCATTTTGAAGAAGCACGTTTGGCAGGACACAATTCTGAACGCCTAAGTTCCATGTAGCTTGCCGAGGCGTCCTAGCATAGCAGGGTGCGGGTCGCGTGTAAGGAATTGGTTTCAAGTTGTAAAAGCCTGTCCCTTCTCTATGGTACTTGGGATTATAACTTCCTAAGCAGCAAGCCCTGATGAGGCCAGATCGGAAGTTTAAAATGCTCGAAGCAGCAGACTCAGAATCGAAGACCACTTGTAGCATCTCACGGTGCCTCCGGTTCTTGTGGCAGGGTCCCCGTGATTTCTCTCGGGCTGGGTTTGGGCGGGTGCCCCTAAAACCCAGGCTTCAACCAAAACAATGGACGCCTCAGTGTCAGTTGGCAGGCTCCTTGGCTTGCAATCTGAGTTAAGTTGTCCATGTTTAACGCGGTCTTTCCAGAAGATGCCAAATGGTCGGAATTCTTACAAGAAGAATTTCCCTAAAAGGGCGCACTCATTTTGAGGAAGCAATTGGCTATATGGAGTCAATTACGGTACCCGTACAGCATGCTAAGTACGCTCCTGGCGTCAGGACACTCAGGACTTCGTGTTTTGCCCAATGATCAAGACCACCGCTCGTGATCTTGCATGATCTTGCTACAGAGTTCGAAATCAACAATGGCCTAGTACTAGATGAAATCAATGAGGGGACCCCTGTGTGATTCCAAGAGGTCCCAACCATTTGTAACCAGACCGTCCGTAGGCTGCTTGCAAGCGCATGAAAACCCCCTCATCACTATTAACCATCATCTTCACATGTTAGCTGCTGGGAGAACCTTCAAATTTTGAATTTACTCGTGTATTCAATACCACAAGTTACAGGAAGATGCAAGCCTCAACTCGGGCAAACAGACGCAGGTGCTGGAAGATGGTGGTACCGAGTTTCATGGGTGCATTTAGCATGATGGCTATTACTACTATTATGACAATTACAATTATTCCTATTCTTTCCATTATGACGATTGCTACTAGTACTGTTCTGGGTGCATGCTCAGATGAGTGTGAATTTGGGCTAGCATGGCAAGGCCAGGGGGTGCCTGGGACTGAGGCAACTTTCACCCTCATGCTCAGTAGCACTTCCACCAAATATTTCAAACCACGGTGCAAGGATAATCCCCTTGCACCAATCAATGGCCTCCATCTGATATACCTCACAAAGCTGGTAGCCGTTGGTCATGTTTTTCTTACAGGGGCGCCTCAACCCAAGCATCTTAACATGCCACTCTTCTTGAATTCGATTTCCCTTGCTTGGGTCCATGTCTCCAACATAGAAGAGTGGCAGCGATCATCAGGTACACTCTCCAAAGACAAACTAGAATTGCTGAAGAGTCCCACATGGAGCTTTGCATGGCAGACAGGTGCGGAAGAGTTTTTTGAACCTCGCTTAACTCCTATTCCCTCAAGATTCGACATTCCGAGGGTTCTACATTACATGAATACGTAACCCCTGAAAATTGCTACATGAAGCCAGTTTCGGTATAAGTGCGTTCTTGCTAAGTGTCCTACTCAGGCAGCCGGTCAATACTTGGGTAAGCTCGTAACCCTCAAGCCAATATACAAAGTGAGCCTGCGGCTGCGATTCCTCAATCATGTCATTTTCTGATTCGGCTTATCTGGGCCATCATTCTGCCCCACGCTGCCTCGCGCCATGCGGGTGACCATGATAAGCCTTCAACCGTGTTGAGGCCTGTGCTGCCTGCAGAGTCAGCAAGCACAGAGTTTCGATTTCCTTGTCCCTCCTGGGAGGCTGTGGTTGATTGGCAGGGGTCACAGTAGAAGCTTCGTTGGTATGATATGTCCTAGAACCTCCAAATATAAAGGTGTATGTATGTGTGGGTATGCGCACACAGAGCGTCTCAGACTTGTCATTGGGTCTCCTCGAAAAGGGTCCCATTTTTTTGGATGAGCCCATGCTTCAGATTTTGGGTCGGGGACACAGCTCAGCTCAAGTTGGGATTTTTGCTGGGGATTGAGGGAGATGACAGGTTTGAAATGATTGTCCACCATAGGTTCGGCCTTGCGCCCGTAGCACAAAATCTGGAGAGCCGGGCCTACCCAGGATTGTAACCCGTTCAGGTTTGTTCAAGCCAGGAATTTACCTACCTAGCGCACATTAGCAGCAACTTGAAGTCCTTGATGTGGCCCCCAGTTTGGCCCTATCTAATGGGTTCCAGCATGTGCGCAGGCTGGGGCTTCAAAAGCTGGTTCAAGGAAGCTTGTGAACATGCGGTTCCTGCAAACAAACATTTATGAAAAGAAAAACCCCAGGCACTTAATCCTGACTCGGAGGCACCTCGCATGGACAAATTGGAACATAACAACATTGCATGTATGTGAAATTGTCGCAATGCAGTCCTATGCTTCAGGAAAGGGTTGGAAATCGGATTTCGTAGGCCTGCCTCCCATGAGACATGAAACCGCAAAGTTGGACATTGAGTCCAAACGCATAAGGTAAGTAGGGGTCCCAAGGGAGATGGGTTTTAAGGTGGGTTAGAATCAGACTACTACAGAGATTTGTGGGATCGACATGAAATCATTCAAGCTCCTGCATACAGCAACGGCCGAGACGGGAAGGAGCCACAGATTGCGATTGCAACAGAGGAAGCCCAGGGGTTTAGCTTGAACGGTTTAATGTATTATCAATAACAGAGAATCAAATGGACATGGACATGACAGATAAAATGGAAACTGGGCTTTCCTTCTGAAGAGATGATGTAATGTTTGGAAGTGATATCATTACCAATATCATGTTGAGGTCTACTTGAGGTACCATGATTCTACGATTCTACAAGGAATATATAAGCACAATGTTGGAAGTTCTTGAGCCCCCTATTAGTCGTGAGACCTGGGGCCACGCAAGAGAGGTGCGTTTGGGGTGCGGCTCTGGTACCTATGCTGCTGCGATCAACAGAGGGGACCAAGTGCCCTTGCAATGCTCCTTAGCAACATCTGACATCTGATGTGGATTGGGAGATTATTTGGGGGGGTAAGGCAAAGCCTAGTCAAATTTCAGGCAGCCAGCAGCCTCGGCAACTGTTTAATTGAGAGAAATATCTGACAGTATGTATCCAGAAAAAGTGTTCGCAGGCCAACCAAGCCAGAAGCTCTTTACCCTCAATTAGGGGCCTCAAGCCAGAGGCAAATCACAGCGTGCCCAAGACACATACATGAATGTACAGCACCAAAGAGTAGGGCTCGGATTTTGCCTGAGCATCATGAGAAATCTTTCATGTCCCCACGTAGAACCATAGAAATTGCCATGGTAGAAACTTGTTCAGCATACGTAAGCCTTACGTAAGCATACCTCAATCCGGAAGACTCAACGGTCAGCAGACAGCCTTGAAGCCTATGGGCATCTATGGGCCTTTGGTCAGGGTCGCGTGCGGAGCCTAGAGATTTCAGCTCCGCACAATATCCTCAGAAGCCCCTCAACCTCAATCACACCTTCAAAATATGGAGGTTTGCCCAGCATTCTCCTTTTCGAGTTTGGGTAGAATTGCAAGTTTTACCAACATTTATCAACTATCGACGGCTGCTGTCAGGCTGGAGGTACCCAATCCAAGCCCTGAGGCTTGAACGCCAAGTTCTGAACCGTACATGCTATAGAGGAGACTGCATACTGTGTTTTTCTACTCCTGGCCAACTGCTGCTATCATTAACCACCACATCCTGATGGAAGCGTGTAGGCCCCTGGAGAGAGTGTAATCATTCGCCACAAGTATGTGGCCTCTGCAACTTGTCTTTTCCCATCTCTACAAAACCTTTACAGCCACCCCTACCCCTAAGCATTTGACCTGTAGTCCCCCTTCAGTAGGTAGCAATGGGGTATATGGTGATTTTATCATAATATACCCAAAGCCATATTCTATCTACTGAAGGGGGACTATACATTGAAGCCAAGGCCGCCCGTGCCCAGAAGGGACCTACAGGACTTCGCCGAGCCCGGGGCTGGTGTTTTCGGACTGCCAGCAATGTGAGGTTGGGATTCCTGGCTTTAGCCTGGAAGCACAGAAAAAGGAAATCCAGCACAATAGGGTTCTTGGGCCTCCTTAGGGCTTGGAAAATATCACTTATAAAATGTGAAGATTTCCGCAAAGAGCATGATGATGGTAAAAAAATTCAGGGTCAGACGTGTGGCAAATGTTGTGACCTCAGAGACCTTGTTTCCTTGTGTCGCGTCCCTTGCAATGTATAGGCCCTAGGCCTTGAAGAGACACTATGGCAAGCTTTGGGCGTGTGTATGGTCTTCGGCAACAAAGGACCGGCTTGCTTCCTGGCGTTACGGGGGCAACTGTCTGCGGTGCTTGCCCTGCTGGGCGGGAGTCCAGCAACATCCATCAGGGAGTCTGCCACAAGTGCCCAACAGGCGACTTAGCCAAGAATACGCAGAATTATTAGTTGAAGCAAAATATTGGCTTCCGTAATGAAGCTGAACTTCTTCTGCACGCCATAGTCACAAACATGTGCCTGGTCGCGCTGGTCAGAAGTTGACAGCCTATTTTTGAAACCCTTGTGTCATCTTGGAGAGCGAGCCCTCCAATCTGTTCATGTTATGAAAGTGTCGCAGAATCCTCAAAACCCTCTCGTTAGTTGAAGAACCCTTAAATGACCTGACAGTAGGTTTGTCACACGTCGTACCCGGTGGATCTGCAAAGATGAGATTGGGGATCCGTATATGGTATATGGGATGAGTCAGGTTTCCAGTGCATATTCAGGTCATGAAAGAAGTGTCCGGCATGTGTGGTATAGTAGTCAGGCTGTCGAGCAGCTGAATGCTTGGTCGCAGTCGTAGCAGCTTGACCAGAGGATGCTACGTTTTCTGTGAACATAGCATCGACAAAAGGCCAGCAGCTATACACTTCCCCGCGGAGTCATTGCAAAAGGGTTTGTCCTCACCAGACAACCCCCAACAGCTGGTGCATGTTTGCTCAGGAAGAAGTTGTGCTTGCACTTAGGCAAAGCCAGAGCCGCCAACAGCACAACAGGCCAGACAATGGATCCTGATTTCGGGTTTTCTGCTTTACAAAAGCATGTGCTTTTGTTGATAGGTTATTCTTCCGGATTACAGTGCTTGGCCCTTGGCAGGTACATTGTGTAATCTGGCAGGTACGTTCAGGGGCGCTCAGGTCAATCTGAATCCACTAGTGGGACCCCAGAACCCCAAAATGGCCCTAAACCTTACCCCCTAAACCCTAACCCCGGACCCCTACACCCCTAAACCTTAAGCTCTAAACCCCGCAGGCACATGCAGTCTATGTGCTGCTGGAACTTACGCGGACGAGGAAGGCTTGGCTGAATGCAAAGAATGTCCCTTGGAAAATGTGGTCGTTTCCCTAAACTCTTTCTTTTAATGTTGGGACCTCAAAAGGTACCCCTAATTTTGGAAGATCCCATGTATACGTACTTGTTTATGTAGATGCGCAGGGAAGTTTGGAAGAAAAAAAGGTTTCTTTTCCCAGAGGCGGTATATCGGGCTCAAGATGTCAGAGCTCAGTGCTAGATTCCCTAGCAGGTGTACCTGTGGCCAGTTTGGGCTAAGATTGGGATTCCTTCAGAGCGTTCAAAAGCTGTAGGGTTGGTGCCTTGGGGCGGCTGAGGGTTCCGAAATGCGGTCTCGCAGGATTGCATTGCATTCTTGGCCTCTGAGCTTCCATAGGACAATGACTGCGAAGCTACTGAGAGGTTTGACACTCCAACCCAGGTCCTTTGCGATCATCGCAGCCAGATGTGGGCCAATCTGCTTGCATGTGTGCCTCTGGAATCCGAAAGGTCAGCTTTTCTTTGTATAAATATAATAAATGAGAAGCAAAGAAGAGGAGCACATGGAACATGAACTGGACATAGGGATCCTGTGGGGGGGCAATTTCAGGGATTAGGATTTAGGCTCTCGATGCTGCCCTCACCCTAGAACAGTCCTGCAATAGCTACTCTCGCTGGAAATGGTGTAGGAGATTTTTGCGATGTGACTGCGAAACTTCCTCTGATTTGCCAACTCTAGGGTGACTGGCTTTATTTGGGGTGCGCTGAGGTGAGTCTTGATGATCATGACCCCCGCTAAATGGACAGGCTACCTAGTATTGAGTGAAGATCTTGATCGAACAATGACTCACTGATCATGGCCTTGCATTACGCCACGGGGACGCTAAGATACGCTGAGCCGCTAAGCACGTCAGGTGACCTGGGAACTTTCCAGGGCGGCGGACCGGCCGATGTGTTCACAACCACCACGGTGGAATGTTCATCCTGTGAGGAAATCTTGCCAGGCGGTACCACGCAATACCCCGGATTCTCGACAGGCACTGGCATGGCTGTTTTGGTCTAGACTTTCATGTATGTTACGGAGCACTAGCGGCAATGATAACGCACAGCCAGCTTCAAAAGAAAATGTGTAGTGCATATATATATATAAGTACATGTACGGCCGTGACTATGGCAAGGATAGGGCTGAGAGGTCATCTTGAGTCCAAGAGGTGGAATTTCAGCATCTGCTGGGGCTTTGGAAGGTTTGTCTACGCCTTGGAACGATTCCGAACCTTGTGCGTGCACCTCATGATGAGTTGCTGTGCTAGATGGTCTGTGCATTCTGAGTAGAGGTGAATCGATTTTGACCATTGCCTGAAGAGTGCACATATTTTGCTTGAACTATATACTCTTTGGCCCCAACATGCGGCACCAATGTGAACAAGTCCTGGGTATCGGCATGGAGCGAAGATACTTGCTGGGGAGGGCATTTTACGCCGAAACATCTGGTAGGTTCACTGTGCAGTTTCTTTTCAACATAGCCTATACAAACTTCCAGCAGCTTTTGAACCCCCGCGACCCTTTGCAAGCCCCCAATGGAGCCCAAAATAGTGGAGTACTTCTACACGAGGAAGCAGGTCGCCTGAGCAGTGCACGTGTGCCGCGGGGAGCTTTTGGCACCGATCTGCGGTTAATGCGCCAGCCTGGTGCAAGGCAGGTTTTTGCACGAATTGAGTTGAATTGAGTGTATCGGGTAGGGGGGTTGGAGGGGTGAGGTTAGCGGTATGTGGTAGGGGAGTTTATAAGATTATAGATTGGGGAGGTTTAGTGCCATAAGCCAAGCAATTGCAGCAGATGTGTTGTCGAGCAGAAGTAAGACGAGAGAACTTGCCGCTCTGTTCTGCGCAGAATAACCCAAGAGTTGAACCTGCTGCAAGGCCTGTGGCGAGGGCCTGGACTGTCCAGGATTCTTGCCTGAACTGAGAGACCCCGTTTCAACGCGCACAAGTATTCAAACAATTGACATTTATTTTGAGGTAGATTCCGGAGGTCTGGCTTGAGAATGGCACCTTGCTGAGTTTTAATTTTGAGGGAGGTGGGAAAATTATCGGGCAAAGCTTCGAAAGAATCTCGTCCTTCAGATGCCCCTAACTTGAGCAAAGGGTCCGTTACTCCGCACTCGTAGCTGAGCTTCAGTCTCTTGACTTCAGGTACTTCAGGTTCTGGATATACGCTAAAAGGAGAGATCAGCCTGACAGTTGGTGCCTTACTTATACAGCCATACACATAACAGTTTGCACGTACGCTGGCATGCAGACAATTGTGCATCTCTGCCAGGGAAAACAACTAGGCTGCAAACCCAGTTGGGCCTGACGAGGAAGGGCTACTTCCCGTCAGACCCCCAAGCCCCTCGCAGGCGCCACGGATGGACTTCTGCACAACCCCATTGCTGTGTGACATGCTTTAAGTGGATAACTTGAAGTGATCTCATATTGAGCGATGTTGTAGTCTTGAAAAATCCCTACACCCGAAGCAGTCTGGGGATCCCTTTTGAACAACCGCACTCCAAGCTTCTCCAAACACCTACTACGCAAGACGGATTCTTCAACCATGACAGCTGAGGAGGCTTCTCAGTGAATGGCAGCGCACCCACGCACCGGCCACCGTTTCAAGCTCCAGGCTTTTCTGCGGGCGCCCAGGCCTTTCCAGGAGCTGATCCTGCATACGTGACTGGGATTTTCTTGGTGAGTCTACGGTTTGGGGCTTTGAGAAAGCTATGAATATTTGAGAAGGTGGTGGTTTGACTTTTCTAGAGCTTGTGTAGGGCTTGTAAGAGGTGGGGGAGTTCAGAGTGTGGGCTTTAAGGTGTGGGAAAGTCTCACACGAGAAGGTAGCTCTGATTTTTGTTCATGCAAAATACTTAGGCACCAACGGTCATGATGTTTGCACGCACAGGTGCGCGTGATTACGGCACAGCTCTCAAGGGACCCCCATGTTGTGCCCTCTAAACATGCTTTCCCCAGATATGGATTGACCAGAATCTGTCTGTGTGCCAGCTTGGAAAACCTCACTAAGGTGGTCACCTGCGCGAACTCTGCACGCTGCCCTGGAGCTTTAGAGCTTGGACAATGTCCGCCCGCGATGCATCTCGCTATTCCAAAGTAAGAGAGTCTGTTGGGAACAAGTGATGTTGGCCCTGAAAACAGACCTGCATTCCAGAAGATTGTAGGGTTTAGGGTACGCAGGGTGGCCAGCTATGCAGATGGGGCCGGCTTTCCGACACAGATCGTTGATGTAAAGGTTTGTCGCTAGGCACGTGCAAGTCGTACTGGTTTACATACGTATGTTCTCTGCACCTGTAGGTATGCATATATAGATACACACACATATATGTATATGTATTCGGGCAAGCGAGTGCTTTGTGCTAAGTCATGCCAACTCATGCCAACTATGTTCTCAGAACTGTATGCTGGCCAAACCCCGTTAGTCCCTCAATAGCTGACATAAAGATGGCATCAGTTCTAGTTTGGGACCCGAGTGCCCTTCCGCAAGGCAGGGCAAAGGCTGCTCGCTTTGTACCGCCGGCTACTTCGATGATGGCAGGAGTTGCTTGCTGCACTGCGCAGGGTTGTGGGTCCAGACAAAGGATAAGGGCTTGAAGGTGACCTGTAAGCTCAGCTTTTCCTGGAAAATCTGTTGGGTTTCAGAATATACCAAGTTGTCCTTGTCGTTGATGTTGGAAGTTGTGCTGGGTTTGGCCGTTTCACTTTCTACCCATGTCTTGTCATGTCCTGTGACCGGCTTTGAATTTGTGGCGCTTGCTGTGTTGCACAGTGGAGCAGAAGTCGTGTTGCTGCCGATCCTCAGATTTGGCGCGCATAAATGAAGAACCACATTCTCCCAAGCAACAACTGTGTTGCAAGCATGTCAGGGTGCCCAAATGGAAGGGAGGGCCCTTAACTTGAACTGAGTTGTTCAAAAGAGGTTTCCGAAGTTGCTCATGCAAGTATGGTCATTTGCCTAAAGACGAAGGTTCTCAATGATCATTCAGAAACATCCGAGTGATACCCCTTGCAATCCTTATAGCATCTTCTCAGGGCATTTGAAAGCACTCCTGAATTGTCAGATGCCACCCACTCTGTCAAGGTTGTGCGCCCTGCAGCGACTTCGCAGTGTGGCCGGCAATCGTTTGTTTCATCCTCGCTGGAGCTGGCTTCTACCTGTTGTACCAGTATAGCAGCTTGCCTCTCCAAATTATGTGGTCCCGTCTTAGGATTTTACGCCGGTATATCATCTGAAAGCTTCGACCGGAAGTTCTTTTCTAGTTTCAGGGGTTGACTGATGCTATTCTATGAGAAGCTCATCCATTTCAATTCCGCTAGCATGCTTATCATGTAATCATGCGCATTTGGACCATGACCGCTAGCAGGTGGGCTCTATGGGCCCAGCTACTGCATGACAGTCTCCAGCCAGTACTCGTAGGATGCTTGGGGTTCTTTCGTAGTAGTTATATCATAGTAGGTTTTAGTATATGAGAGTATATTGGGGTTAATAGTAGTGTCCATTTTATTGTCCATTATCTCAATATAACCGCAATATACTACAATATGCCAAAATCTACTATAATCTAACTACTATAGTCTACTATGATATAATCCTCGGCTGACTTCAGGCATCCGGGTCGAAAAGCCTCACCGCGAATCACTCATGACACTGACAATCAGCGCTGGCCTGGCCATTGTTGCAACGCAGACTCTCTCAGCCTACTCCCGGATAGAGATTGAATCCCGGCCTGCGCTTGGGAGTGTTTGCATTTCCTTTTCTCCAATGTTGGGCCTTGCCTTCATGAAATCTGCAGAGACTTTGAAGCGCACGCCAGGAATGGATTGAGCCCTTGAGGACGCTTCGAACTTTTTTGGCTTTGCTGGCTTTTGACATCGGGTTCATCCGCCCGCAGTGCTGGATAGGTGCATGACCACCCCTCTGAAGACCAGTTTGTTTCCGGGATGTTATATGTAATTGTTGGAACTGCAGGTTGTGGCGACTGTTCATGGGTGTGAGTTGCATCCAATCGACAGGTGCTGTGGATCCAGTGATGGAGTACGCGTTGGCAATTTCTGCCTACCCTATAGGCGCCAAGGGTGCTGTTGGGCCGCTGTCTTCCGAAATAGACGTCTAGAAACCAAGCTGGACGTACCTTCAATTGTCCCAAGAGGGGTCAAAAAGCAGAGCCCTGATAGGTGCATGTTGCCTGTTCTCCATCTTTGGGTTCTACAGCTTCGTCCTTGGCCGGCGTGTTAGCCTAAATCAGGTCATCAATGCTCAAGGCCTTGTGGTATCCGCGTTCTACATTGCCCTCACTTTTATTGCGCTTCAGCCGCTCCAGTGCAACAGAAATCCGGATGGCAGTTCCGCCTTGGTGGCCTACAGAGGCATTACTTGCTGGGAAGATGGTAAGCACCTGTGAAGTCAGCCAGCAGTCGTTTTCTCTGGCTCTTCTGCCGTTGCACATCCTATCAAAACCCAGAAGTTCAATCTTTCTCCTGAAGCACCACGGGAACATGCCTAACTAAGGCATTCAGTCATGCTGGCTCTTTCGCTGTTTCCTCTCTGCGGGGTGGTGATGACTTACCTTGCTCTTGTGAGCTGGGCCGTGTGGCAGCAGCCCGTCGAGAGATGGAATTGACATCTTCAACAGGAAAGCCGGCTAGTAGCTACACAAACACAAGTGTGTTCACCTACGCTCATATAATATGTCTCAGGGGAATTGGTGAGGTCTTGTGAGATTTCTGTTGCTGCCACTTGCGCGCAGCTATATTGACATTAATATGCGTATACGTGTAACTCTACATATAGACACATGCATACATTCGAACATGCACACACACACACATGTACACATATACATATTTACATGCACAGATACTATACGCTTAGCACAAGCAAGATGGAACGAACTCCTGGCAGATCCGCTTGAGAAACGGAAGAGGCCTGATTCCTGCCAAGGGCACATCTAATACCTGCAGACAAATGATGCCCAAAGTTGGCTCCCATGTTCCCATGGTAATCCACATAAATCCCTCAGCCCCATAAAGGGTACACGCTTCACCCCTCATGCGTGCACGGGTCAACTGCCAATTTAGGGCTTACTGGGTTCTCAACCCTGGAAGACAAACCCTGGAAGACCGTTTGCCACCATCCTTCGCCCCTGACACGCAGAACCTTTTTAATACTAACAGTTATTGTCAATGCATGGTGCCATCGCTGACACACACTGCGTGTTAATTAGTTGGAACCACGTTAGAAGGCAAGCAATCCTTAACCCCAAACTCTAGCTGCAGGTATCCAACAATTTGCCGTGGTCCTGGCGGAGTGGATTTTGTCAAGCGCTGGTCTTTTCTCTTCTCACGCTTCACGGCACGAAGTCGTATTTGCAGGCTTTTCTGCTTCTTGTTGTTATGTTCTTATGAAGTTGCCAGTGCTATCACCACTGCCCTTTGTCACTGCATATAATATGCTATCATGCTGGCGCCCCTGCTTGTGACAACACACCCCTTCACCGCCAGCATGACTGCAGGTACCACAACCACGCGCACTCTGAATGCTGTTGCTCTGCCAGCAGCAGCGCCAGCACCACCACCGCCACCACCAGCGGCGGCCGCAGCACAAGCAGCAGCAGCAGCAGCAGCAGCAGCGCCACCGCCATCCCCACCCCTACCCCCACGCCCACCACCACCCCCACTGCCGCAACCACCAAGACTACTACGACGACGCATATAGCTGCGAAATCTCATGACCATAGCAAGAACTGAATGGCGCCTGCTAGAGCTTGCTCAATCAAAGTCGCCTTTGTGGCAAACTGATGAGTTCTTAAATTGAGGATGTTTTGTGCTCTCTCATATTTTAATTATCAGGAACCCAGGCATTTTACTTATACCTGCGCCGGTTTATCAGTTTTGAAGCACTCAGGATTTCACCAGCACAGCTATTTCTTTGCCTTGGCCGCACGGCTGCAAGAAGTTCGCATCAGTGTTGGGAAAGCTCACCTTGAGTAACATCATCAGTACTTCTTCCCGATCTTGATTACGCTAACCGATTCTGATGCCCTCCCCTAATGTGAACGTGAGCCGGGGCTACATGGCCCTAATTGCTTCCACTGTCTTGTCACACATGCCGCGAGTTGGCATTTGTACAGCAGACACAGCATGCCTGAACAAGGCGTGTTCTTGACAGCTTGTGATAGTTGCACACGTCAAGAGGCAGAAAGGTGTATGCAGTTTCCTCATGCTAGGCTTATTCGAAGTGAATTCTCCTCGGCCTTTTGTTAGTTTAGCTGAGATGTGCCTCCACACGTTCTATCGTCTTCAGTACTGCTGCAGGTCATGACTGTCAGAAACCTCATTGTCGGATTGTGCCCCATTCTTTTCGTGCATTTGCCTGCGCTGCAGCTTCTGAAGCTCGGCAAGGTTCAAGTAAAGTGAGCGGTCTCAAGAAGGGAAGGCCCACTACTACCCCGATGTCACAGCAAGCTTTGCTGTTATGAAGACTTTCCATCATCGTACTTGCACTGACTGGAACTCAGCTTAATTAAGCAGGGTGAATCCTGAGAGTTTTTGTTCAGAAGTGATTTTAGCGGGAAGTTGAGGGTTTAGGAAGCTTTGAAATGCTTTGAAGTCCCCAAGTAGAAGCCAGCGCCATTGTTGGGAAGGCCTCCACAGATCTCAACACCACTTGAAACGTTACTCAGCTGTTGTTCACAATTTGACACATGCGTGTAAGCGAACCAGAGGTTTGGGCCACCCGATTATAATGATACCTGTATTTCCCCATAGAACCATGTATACTTAGCTCCTGCTGTATAGTCTCTAAAGCCTTCGACAAACGGACAGGCCTGTCTGAATAGAGGTGTTTGGCCTGCATTTGATCGATCGGTGCTGAGGCTGCTGAACGTCACGATTGCGGCGTACGGCTTCTTGCGTGGTTTAGGCAAGCTGTTTGGGGCAGTCCAGCTTTTGCAAATTGCTCACACATGTACAACACTAGCAAAATTTCTTGCCGACTCTTACGCGTTGTCTT
Organism: Symbiodinium pilosum; assembly: GCA_905231905.1. Classification (NCBI taxonomy): domain Eukaryota; class Dinophyceae; order Suessiales; family Symbiodiniaceae; genus Symbiodinium; species Symbiodinium pilosum. The sequence continues at coordinate 42,598 of CAJNIZ010005036.1, read as the reverse complement.
TTTGGAGTAACTGGGCTTGTCACGTAAGAGTTGCAGCAACCAGAGCCCATCCTTGAAATTCCAAACTGAACCACATGCACACCCTCGAAGCCCAAACAACCAACAAGTCCGAGACAGTGCGTCTGAGGCTTTCTGACTGTCCGCGTTTGGCCTTGGCGAACGTGGATCCTGAGCTGAGCCAGATAGGAGCCAGAAGCCGAAAAGGCCACCAAAACAAATCCGTGTAGAATGCATGGTTTGCACTCAACTGGCTCAAGACCTCATACAATCCAGCCTCAACGAGTCAAACCATCACCGCGCCAACTTTTGAAAGCTAGGGCTTCCCTCGAGCAGCATCGAAACATTCTAGCCGTTGAAATGATTGAAAAGGACCTAGGAGGCTACCGTCCAGATTCATGTCACCCAAGGATTGGCAACATCCTTGACTCCGGACTCTGTCTTTTCCTTCTCCTGGTGGTGGCTGTAGGGCAGCTGTTTCTTGCCTGCGTCATGTTTCGGGTAGAGCTCAGTTTAGGTTGTGACTTCTTAAATGCTCGGCATTTGGGATGCTCAGGGCAAACGATCGAGGTGACAGCATTGGGGATTGAAGGCTGCGGTGTCTGGACGATTTGCCTTTCTGCAGAGAACGCAGACCGCAGACGGGGGGGTGTGTTCAGCACGTGCGTAGATTCCAGTAGTTCAGGGCCAGACGCCCCCTGACTGGGGCCACTTGGGCTTAGACTCGACTCTGACTAAGACGCGAGGAAGTTTGACGTTTGATTGAAGATGTTGACTTTAGCTTGCCCCTTTTCCTGTCACGTGAGAAATGCCTTCCGTTCGCAGACATGTTACACTACACAAGCATTCGCTGAAGCTCCCGGCGAAGCAATGTTTAGGGATCTTGAAGTAAACCTTGAAGAGTCCTTCACCACCAGCACACCTACCATCCCACCTTCAGTAGAAGCTACATGGAGAGTCAAGAGGGCCAGCCGCGATTCTGAGAAATTTCGACGGAGGCTTCTGTTGGCGTTTCTGTTTGCAAGTGCTGGACCCTAAAGTAGGAAGGACGGTTTGCTTCATGTAGAAGACGTGTTAGCTGGAAACGTGGTCCCCAAGCATTTACCAATGCACTCCCTCTTGAGTAGTGGTGCATGCCACGGTGTTCGTATTCTCGAGGCCCTTGTAGTAGGGTACTGGTACACCATTGCGGCCTTGCTAAGAGAAGTTGCAAGTCGAGTTCGAGTGAGAAGTGTCAGAGGAAAGCTAAGGGCTAAGAAGTTGCAGAGCATGCCCTGCTGAGGTTGCTGAACAGGAATGAAGAGAACATACTGGTGATCCAGGCGTGGACGTTCAAACTCAGCTCTTCCTTATCATAGTCAGTTCACCAAGGGACAAGGAACCCACTCCTTTCGGGATACTGTTACCGTAAGGAGTCGGGTTCTGTTACTGGTGGAGTATGTATCCGCGTGGTCTCAAGACCTGAACCCCAAACCAGACTTTGTTGGATTCTCCTCACCCGCCAAGACTTGAAAACCCAAGTAGAAGCAGAGACCTGAACATTTCAGCCTGCAATCAGAAGCCTCTGTTGCTTGCTTACAGTAATCTTAGAAATCAGATGTTGCTCTTGAGCTTGAAGATCAGAATAAAGAACTTTCAGCCATGCACCGCTTTGGATTGAAGCGTGCCAGGTCTTCCTTCTGATGCTGTTTGCTTCTGCAATCATTGGGTGTCTCGGCAGACTTCCTTTCGCCAAACGCGGTTCCTTCCCAACAGACTACCCACGTGGCAGCTAGGTTCTTCCCCACTGCGATAGGTTGACAAATGCAACTTCAAAGCTGCTACCAGCGTCTAGGGAATCTAGTAGCTCAAGGTTAAGGAGTTAGGGTTGCGCAGTGCCTTTGTATCTTTTATCCCCTTGCCCTTTCATTCAAGGCTTGTGTTGCGCAGGGATGTTATCAGGACGGTTCTCCAGGGATGCTCGATTTCTCTGAAAGTCTGAAACCTGAGACGCTGAAGTCGCAAATTGTTGCTAGTGTACTATGCAGCACATTACAGGATGGTGGTTCCGGGCGTTATTACCTCAGACCTGATCTAAAAAGCCCTGAACCTAGGCTGGCAATGGCACTGGTCATGTCTATGCTACGACTGATGCAGAGCTCGCGGCCGTATGGGGTTCCTTGTCACTGAACCATTGCAATGAGGGGCCACCAAGTCCGTGTGATTTTCACATGACTATGGTATTTTTTAGGCTGCGGCTCAGTGCTTCTGGCAATACTTGAGATGTTGTGGATCTATTTGGTGTTACCTCTTTGCAGCGGATGGGTGGGTTGTTGGGCAGGGAATCCGATTTCGATTTTGGGGCCCATCGAACTTCAACTGTGAATTAGAATGGCATTGAAAAGCACGAGTCTCACAGAGCCCAAGCTCGTGCCATCTGATGCTGGCGGTCGTAAGAGCAAGAGAACGACAGACGCAGCCAACAGGTTTGCGCTAGGTGTTTTTCTATTTTGTACTTCCAAGCTGTTGGAGACCCCAGGTTTTCATTAGCCACCACAAGCGAGCCGCCGGTACACTCGCACGGTGGTTCAAGATCATGCTCTCAGAGAAAATGAACGAGAGGACGCTCATATCATTTGGACAGCAGCAGAATTTCGGGCTAATTTCTAGCTTTGAGAAGGCTTGGCGAAATCAATAGAAACTATAATATAGCGGCGTTTTGTCTTCCTCGCTGGCTCTCAAATCTGCAGGATATTCCTGGATTCCGATGATGTAGAATATCTGGAGACAATTATTGACATCACCAGCGCCGGCACAGAGAACCTCTTGGTACTCATAACATCCGAGACACTTTCTCGCGTCTGGTGCGCCGCCGAGGCGCCTCGGAGATCTCATGCAAAATCGTCATGTGTTCATTGGTTCACGGTTTAGGGTGTAGGCGTTCTGCGGAATCTGCCCCGAAACCTAAACTCTAACCCCAATGGAAGCCCTCAGGGAGCAACAATTCAACAAGCCTCAAGAAGAAAGGTGTCAAGCGCGTGGTCTTCGGGCACAAACATTGTCTTGGTGGCTTGCGACGGCTGTGGCTGGATCATTGTTATAGGTTTCATGTCTCTGGTGTTTTTTGAGCAAGGGCACCCTCCGGCTTTGGTAGCGGGAGCTGATAGTGGGAGTATGGTAGGCCCTATTTGGAGACATGGTCATGTCCCTTTTTCTGCGGCATTCGATTACGGAAAAAAGCTTGGTGCTCATTCTTGGAACCTGGGAGTAATCAATAAAGACTGGCCCAGGTGGAGTGACTCACGAGGATATAGAAGCGATTCCGAGCGTATGGACTGAAGAGCAGCGGACGACTCTGACAAACATCGGAGTATCCTTCCAAAGTGTCAAGGCTAGATGGCCCACCAAAAAAACCTAGTGTATTGGGTTATACTGGGATAATGAAAATAAAATGGAAACTACGATAATGTATTGGGGTTATATTGAGATAATGGAAGATAGAATGGAAACTTGTTCAACACAGAGGGTATACACCACTAGGGTTTAATTCTCATTAGCAGAGACACCTCAAGAAGGCGGCAAACGTAGGGCCTGCGCAGGTGCCCTTTCTCTAGTAATACATGTTGGGAGGGTGGTTACATATGGCTTTTCAAATTGGAAGCCCGTGGAGGATGCTTACCTGGGATTGCTCGCCAAGCCTGTAGTCACTTTAGACGCTGAAGGATGATTAGCAAGTTTTTGTGTTTTGTTGCAGACTTCATGTTAGTATTTAAGCCAGATTCGTGGCAGTCCTGTAGCGTATTACGAATGGCAGATTCCGACTTTTCCACATGTTTCATTCTGTGTATGTCAAAGAAATTTCATGAAGGGCCCCTTTTTATTAGGCCCTCTTGTCTTGCTGTAGCACTGTGGCAAGTGTCCAAAAGCGAATTCACCCAGGACAGACGCGGGGCCGACCTTCAGGAGCACGAGCTGGCAGCGCAGCGTGTGTTGGGATTGTGCACAGGCATCTCGCGAAATCTTGCCCGCATGATATCACCTGGAACAAACTCCAACGACTTGGCCTCTTTTGACAACCCTGGTCTCGCCCCTTGGCGGCATCTGAGCGTTACGTGTCCTCTTTGAGGAAGGTCTCCTGCTGTTGGGGAAGGCTTCTCGGGGGTCCCGCGTTTTTGGACAAGCTCACCTGAAATTTAGTGTCAAAAGCGAGGGGTGCATGACGGGATTGACGAACCTGCTACGCTTTTGGCGTGGCGGATGCGGTAGACGTTTAGGCCCTGTAGGTGCTAAATAAGTTCTAGCCTCAACCAATGTGTTGGGTTTACAAGACATTTCACACAACTGTAGCAACCTCAGTCTGGATTTGCAAAAATCGATACTGTAGCCCCCAAACATAAGCAGCATAGAGCATGGTCATATCCTGCTTATAACAAGAGCACAACCGTACTTGGCTCAACCGCCAAGAGCTGCTACTCACGCAGTGAGCTTTACAAGATGTTTGTGCTGCTTTGACTCTGTGGGTCATTTCCTTTGGGCGCGAGGGCACTGGAGTGTACATCAAGAGCTCATTCTTTTCTCCTTATTGTTTTTCTCGCCACAATCAAAAAGACCCTCGTGCCTCTTCAAAAGGAATGGTAGCAGGCCGTCCCCTAGAGAGCCAAGAAATATGTAGCTTCAGGACTCCTGAAAGTCCTCGCTTCTTGGAATCCCATTGCTGGACACCACGGTTGCACCCAGGTTCCCCCTACACCTAGTTCTGATGAAGAATCCGGCAACATATCTCAGGTCATGCTGGGAGATATCCAAGGATCAGAGCAAGGCAGTTGTTGCCGGGTGACTTGCTTGAATCCTTTTGTCATGCGCTCTCTTTATTTTGAAGTCCCCCTGCCGTGAGAACGAATAATGCTTGCCCAGAGTAAGCAGAAGATGTGTCTTAATTCTGCAAAGGCTATATGGATGTTTCCACAAGTTAGGGTGCCCCAATATGGACCGCATACTACGGGACTCTCACAAGGGTCCTCTAGCCGAGTATGGGCTCTGGATCCCCTTCATCCCACTTCATCAGGGGACTAGGAATACTGCTGTTCAAATATGCACACCTTCTTGGGGGGCCAGTTGGGCAGCAATTACCAGATGTAACGGTTTGGGCTGATCGGGTTGAGTCATTTGGTTCAAGGTGAATGGCTGCTTGAGGGTTGCAGGCTGAGGGCTGGGCATCACCACTCCCGCTGAGAATTCAGCCAGGTGATACAACTGCTGCTGCAGAGGCAGCTGGAGGAACAGATTTGTCTATTGATCCTGGGATTGTCACTTTACGTGGGGTGGATGGGGGGATCCAGAAAATGTTTACATCTTTTTTTTTTTTGCGATAGTGAAAATACTTGACTTGAGTTAGTGTCACATCTGGCTAGGCTTCCAGGGCAAGAAGAAGATTGTTTGGACCTTGCTAAAGACTTTGACTCTAAACTTGCGCTTTCTACCTTGTCAACCGAGAGCAGAAAGCTTACGGGTTCCACCGAGTGTGCAGGACAGGTTTGTGGAAGAAGGTTCTGGGCAGTATCTTTTTCAAGAAGGAGCGACTGGTCCCTTGAGGAGTAGGTAAGTGAATCCCCTGAAATGTTCCATCTCCCCCTTGGGCACCAATAAGTCCAAAGTTGAAAGTGACCCAGGAATCCAGATTTGGCAGCGCTGGACATGAAACTTGGATCGTTTTTTTTGATATGCTGGATTATGCAAGTTTTGCAGATTGATTCCTGAATACTCCCAATGGGAGACCACTTCTTCTTTTCTTCTTCATGAACCTACCCATACAGAGTCTGCAGGTTACTCCACTTCTGAGAAACCCCCGCATGTTCTACATCAGAGGAGTTGTAAGGGTCCCGCAACTCGAACCCTCAATCCGTCAGCCCGAATTCCTAAACCCTAAACGGCCCTAAACCTTGGAAAGCCTGGACCCAGGAAAAGCTTGCACATCATCGTAAAGGGCGCGAAAGCAGTTCTCGTCATCCTCACGTGCCTTTGCGGGGCGGGGGGGACATTTTTGGGGGCTTGATATGGTTCGAGTGTGTGTTGGGAATTGATTCAGTGTTTTCGGGGCTTCGTTTGAATTATGGTGTCCTTGATGTATAAACGCGTACCCCTATTGTACTCAAAACCTTCCTCTTTTTTGTGCTCAACTTCTTTTCTAGAAGGGAAGATGTAAAGCATGCTATGCCAACCAACCAGAACCCTACCCCTAAACCAGTAGTCGAGACTCCAAAGCTGCATTACCCAGGCAAGGCATTCTTGAACATGCGCCTTTCGCAGCTTGCCTGACTGCATGCGCAGTTTCGGACGCCGAGCTCATTCCTGTCAGGGCGGATGAGTCGTTTTTGTACCCGGACCCATTGTTCTGGGAGAACTTGGTCGCGGAAACCTTTTTTACTGAATCTTGCTGGTGGAAGTCTGAATTCCTGTAAATTTGGAGCGCCTTGCTTAAGTCTACTTTGACGAGTTGCAGTTTTGATTTCTTTCGATGTCAACCGGAAGTGAGGAAAGATACTTGGCCTCATGTGGCACAGAACTGGCAACCGTCAAAGCCACCTACACACTCCTCTTCAACATGCTTGCCTTGAAGTTTACATCGCATGGCACAGAGTCCATCCAGACAACTGAGATCCATCTGATGTGTGGTAGGATTCTACCCTTGATGCGACCTGACGCGCAACCTCCAAGCATTCAGGTCTCAAAGTCCTTTAAGCGGAACTCCGGCCGCGAGTCCAGGCGCGACAGCATTCGCATTTCCATCCGCGAATCCTTCCGCCGGAACACCTCCAAGAGAGACAGTGAATCAACCCATGGGACCGGTACTCCTAATGACAAAGAGGACGTAGAAGTAGAAGAGGCTTTTTGACTCAGAGCGACGAACGAATTGTAGATAGTGTTCCTCGTGCCAGCCCGTGTTGCTAAGCAACGGGCCTGCACCCCAAGCATGACTCGACCAGGGTGTTTCTGCAAATCGGGCTTTCCCTACTCTGAAGATGAACCCGAAGTCCTATCACACTGAACAGAAACCCACGATTTGAGACACCCGCAACAGCTCTCGCAGAACAAAAAGCTTCATGCGTCGCCTGTAGGCCTCCGTCTTTCGCCCAGAAATGTTAGTTCGGGCCTCTGCAAGTTTGAGCACAGCCTTCGCCTCAGGAGATGATTGGACATGTCTATGAAAGGAAGCACACTATTACTGAAGGCCATCTTCATCATTGCTGCTCATTGCCTATGAGTCTCTAAGCATGAAAGCCAAAATTTCAAAGCATGGGACCAGAAGCACGAAGCAAAAATATCAATCATGTACCCGCAAGTACGTCAAACTATGCTTCCAGCACCCTACTGAAGGGGTCCAGTTGCCTACGTAGCTTATTTGTCCCATGTAACCTGTATGTACACAGGTTCAGACTGTAAATAAGCTTTCAATGCAACTTGCAGAGGCAGAAGGCAGCAGTTTCGGGAGCCCATGTCAACACCGCCCTCAAGCCAAATGCCCAACTCGTTACCAAGGTGACAAGAGGCTGACGCACCAGACTCGGACGGATGATGTGTCAGAGTTTTGTGTCCTAGGGGCTTTTGAAGCTACCAGTACTGGGGGTTCTTATCAGTTCAGTACAACATTATGATGATAGGACCCTAACCCATTCAAAATCCTCTTCAGTTTTAGGTTCATGGCTCCGTGTCGGGCAGCATTCAGAATGGCAAGCATGACACGGTGAAAGCAGGGACGCTACTGAGTTTGTATTTCGTAGCAATCGTCGTAGAGTAGCTGTGATACGCGTGTTTCTCTACATCATGGTCCAACCAGCGTTTTTCGGAGCAGGGTACCTTTCGGGAATGGATCTTGAGGATCTTGAAAGAGATTGGGGTGCAGTAGTTGGCAATTTCCATTTGGAGGGGCGGCGTGGAATTCAGGGGCTGACGAAGCAATGAGAAGCAGATCATAGGTGTGCTAGAAATTCCCGCCCAATCCCAAACTTTAAAGAAGCATTGAGATTCGGGTTTTGTGGAGTCTACAATGCTTATCGCGAAGAGTATTCATTCAATCCAAGACGCACTTTTCTATTTTGGGTAAAGGTGTTGAGCGTGTGGAAGTCTAATCTTTCATGCATACTCCCGGTAGGACTTGGGGTCTAGCGTGCAGACGGAGTCCTCATACATACTCCACTGTCGGGTTCACTGCCCTAGTTGTTCTGTTTGGACATTCATTTCTCAGCACACAGAGGGCACAGGCACTTCACTGACACTGAGTCAAGGCCTGCATGGGGGGACGTAGCAGAAATTGCCATTGCTATGCATTCGCGCGCGCCTTTTTGCTACCGTTTGCAACAGCACCCATGAGTAAGTGCTGGCTTTGTAGCCGCCAAAGCCCATACCAACCCCTTTCCTTCATCTTCCTCTCTGACGATGTGTGAAGATGAGCATAGGTTGCCCAGTAGTTGCAGGGAAAGACCGAAGCAGTCCATGTGTGTCCTTCTAGGAGTGGCCCGGCTGCAGGGTTTCGTGCCACAAGTCCATGTGAGCACGCGAAAGAATGTGAAGTAGGACATGGTAGCCCTGAGCGCCCAACTGCATTAGCAACAATCTCTAGTCCCTACAATTTCCCATCCTGCCCCTTGATTTTTCTGGTTGTGCCTCACATCCGGGCTAGGATGCTGTATAATTAGCCAACATGAATGAGCGCACTTATCCATAAACACATACAGAAAATTCCAGACGCCTATATCTGCACGCGAAGCGCAAAGTTCCCCAAAACAAGGTAGGAAACCCGCCGGTAGGCGCAGCTGAGTTTGAATTCTGAATCTGATGCATCCAGACACTTCCCAAAGATAGTTTCCTGGCAGCCTCACAGATGTTGGGAGGCAGGGATGGCAGCTCCGCTAAGCCCAGGGTTCAAGAAACTTTTTTCTAGGGACTACTAGAGCCCATTTATTTCAGAAAATATGGGATTTACTAGGGTACTGGACATTGGTTTAGGGGGTTTTCGGGCTTTTAGGTCTGGGTTTCTGGGCGTTCCTGACTTGGGGTTGACGGCTTAAGGCATTTTTTCAGCTCTGGAGGAATCCAGCCTCGTCCCTATATTGAAAGCTGTCCGAATGGCTCCCTTGTACGGGTTCATGATGTAAACTGCTATATCATATAGGCTTCCTGAGGGAGGCAGTTATAGCTTTGACTACAGTTCTAGAAAACACAGCTAAGGCTTCATACGTGTTTTCATGCTGTCAGTTTGCTGCTCAGTGCGAGCAAATCGGGTCTTGCAGTTTCCATTGTTTTGCTACGTAATCCCAGTATGCATATACTGTGCAAATACGTATGGACCGAGTTTGATTTTGATTGCAAACCCTGAAGCATGATAACTCTTGATTTTGTAGCCTGTGACATTTGGAGGACAGACTTTGTTGGATGTCGGTGCTGTTCTGTGCCCCCGCTAGCTGTGAACATGTCTGCTTTGCGCCCAACCCTTTCTCATGTCTGCCCGTGCTGACCCGAGCACCATGCGCGTCGTTCGACACAGCTTTGTGTCCTCTTACTGTGAGATTCTGATGGATTATTGCAAGATGCCGTGTAGGCCAGTACTTCCAAAAAAAGTCTTGAAGCACCTGGGAGCCCCAGCACCGCGTGTTCTGAAGTACACTGCTGCAGGTCCGGTCCGCGTATGTACAGACGCAAATAGCGCCCATCTGAACTCCCGCAAACAAGCACTGTTCATGCATGTCAGCTCGTAGTTGCGAGATACTGAGTACAATCTTTGGGTAAAGAATTTATGAAAATCGTCGTTGAGCCTCTTGGACTCCCATCTGCAGCTCCGCGCGCCCTAAAGAGTCTGCATTGGCCACTCTGCTGAGCCACTTCTGACTGCCGCCCGCAGCTGCAAGCTCTCGGCATCTTTCCTCTGACATGATACATGCGGGGGGCATCTGCTACAGCTTGTGGTTTAAAGTACAAGCAAGGCGTGCAAAGCACTACACACAGCAGGTTCAACCGCAGTCTCATCTACGTTGTTCTTCAGGCTTGAGAAACAGGACTTCTTGGTGTTGCGGATTCTAATTGGAGCTGGTGGCTCGTACAGACCAGATTTGCTGCAAGAACCTGAACGTCTTTCACTCACTGGGCTGTAGCTTCTTCTGTCGCAGCGCAAGCACAATTATGGAGCGTCCTGCGCAATGCGCGAGTCTCAGATGGAGGTTGTATTTGCGTGCAAATTCGTTTATTCCCTCGCTGGGCTTTGACCCCCAAGTTAGATGTTGTCAATCTCCTAGAAGTTGGACCGGAACCCAGGAGCGTTGTTAGCTTGTTGTCTTTCACAGCTTCAGGCAGGCGGCGTGGACGCAGGTACCTTCTACACATGGGCATTGGATAGTTTGGAAATGTTTGGAAGAGTGTTATATGGACTTGCACATGCAAGGATAATGTACATGCCCATAAGTGGCGACACAACAGTACTTCTTTGTAATTACTCCTCTGCTAATTATCCTAGAATCTCATGATACGCAAAAGCTTATTCGAATTGTTTATGCCCCTACATTACCCATCTGCAAACAAGCAAGGTCACTGCATGAGAGCGACATGAGCAATTCCTACGAAAGCAGCTCTCAAGAATGAATCCCAACCGGAAGAACTTCTTTGAACAAGCACTGTATGAAGCAGCGGTCTGTATTATTGTGGTCCACCATGCGTGGGACACCCGCGTATAGTATGCAAGTGCTTGGGGACGTCAGCCGTGGTTGCATCTCAAGTCGAGGGCGACCCCCCCTCGCAATAGTGTGCAGAGCAATAGTAACAGTACCACAGGAAAGGATATGAAAGGATAGTGGGATCCCCAAGTAAACGAGCCCCAGTCAAGATGCTTGCATATTTAGAGGCAACACCCATGAATCAGTGTTTGGTGAGGCCCTGTCTGCGGCCCCGGCCTCAGGAGGTTTATGTCGATGCACTAGGCAAGATGCAAGAATTTCTCAAGACAGTCTTCAGTAAATCTCCGATTTGGGCCCCGTTGATCCTGTATTTCCCTAGGGCATAGGTTCCACAAAGGGCTTCCTAGTTTCCAGAGAAGGTTATGCAAAAGTGGGGGGGGGGTACTGCAGTTTAGGGCTCCTAGCAGGCATGTTAAGCAGGCCTTAATGATGACCTATAAGTTGTGCCTTGTAGCAGAGTTACTGGGATGCTGTCCATGCAGATCATGGTAGCAAAAATCCTGCACATTGTCTGTGGCCTGGACAAGGTTCCCTGCAGGAGCTCAGGCTTTCACAATTCTATATGCCCTCTTGAAGGCCGACACGGTGATAAGCCTGGAAGAAAGAAGGGCCCTTTCGGTACTCTTTTGTGGAGCCCGTAGTACCCTAACTTCGCGAAATATTCCTGCCCTGACTCAGGCAACATCTATCTTTCAGACTCTGACTTCTGCAGGCGCCTACAGGGCAGGGCCTACCCGAGTCTACCCCAGTGTACGAAACGTGGGGCCTCATACAAGCACTCTGTCAGTTTGATAATAGCCTTTTGGCGGGACCTATTCGTTTGCCCGGAGAATGAAGGTGTCTACGACGTGGCGTTGACACGATGCTGAGAAGTCGTCTCATTAATTAAACAAATTCGTTGAGGAAGAACAGCTTTACAAGTACCGGTATCAGGCTGAGGGTTTAGGGCTACGTGCTAGTGTTCGCGCACAGGTAATAGTCATATCGGTTTTTTGGACATGTGAAATCTCTCTGGGAACCAGCGGGAACGGGGCAGTTTTCCCCCACTCCCGGCGCTTCCAGTGGGGCCTTTCCCTGATGGGTCTATGTCCTCAAATATCAATGCTTTGGGCATCAATCGCTGTTGCCCTCATGGCTGTGGTAGCTGCAACCCCGCTGCTAAAACCCTGAAGTCTGAACCGTGATATCCGCCTGGTGCTGCCCGGTGATATGCAAGTGGCAAAATCCGGAACCCTTAGCACGGTAAACTCTAAACATCTCTAAACGTGATAATCCCGAGCCCAGCCCTCAAAACGTCAGCTAACAGGAGCAGCGCACGACAAAGACCTGATCAACCAAAAGGAACCTAAAGGCTGTTCAAAGACTGGTTGCCTTCAGCATGGGGTACAGTAAACGGCTGTAAGGAGTTCTACGCCAAAAGTTAGATGTCTGGACCTTGTACTTGAGCCTTCCTGAGCACAGCCCGCAAAAGTTCTGACGTTTCCCTAGCGAAGCTGCAGGCACTGTGGGAGAAAGCGTGACACCTTCGACGACTTTCGCGAGTTTTGCACAGAGATCGTCTCAAACGCATCGGCCTCCAAGCATGGATTCGGGGTCTAGCCTTCCACGTCTCGAAAGGATCTAGCTTTCTTGTTGACATGGAAATCTGAATCTAGTGTCTAGCCGCACCGCGCATGGGCACAAGCAATGCCAGCTAAGCATCTTGAGTCTTGCGTACGGTTTATTGCTATGAATCGCGACTGATACTTAATGACTTTGGGTTTGAGGGGAGCTGGTGTTTTGAAAAGCTGCGGCGTGGTGCAAATCGATCGGCATGTGACATCTTGGGTTCCTTTCACCACCTCACCGGGCGTAGAGGTGATGCGAGGTCAACTGTCGCCATTCTTGTGTTTGGGCATTTGGCTGCTAAGTGCTAAACTGCAGAACCCGAAGCATGCCAAGACCATCTAAGCAGAGTACTCCAGTTACTGCAGGCACCTGGAATAAAGATTCAATGTCACTCCGCTCGCAAGTGTAATTGGTCTGATCATTTGAGCAGCGCCCAATTTTCCGTTGTACTACTTATAAATAGCTCGCAACAAAAGATTTGAGGTGGATCACCAAAACGTGCGCGGCAACGTGATCGCGCAAGCTTCCGATAAACCAGAATCCGGACCACAGCTTCTGTAGACGAAAGCACCACCAAGAAGCAACAAGTTTTGCGGAAGCAAAGCGGTTCGCGGAAGGTTCGTGGAAGCCGGGATGTGTAACACGTCCAAAATTGAAGGGCACTCTGGGCCACGGAAGAGTGCGGAAGGGCTGGCAGAAGGGTGTTTGTGTCATAAGGATTCGAATACTTGTAAGGATAAAGAACGTCCTCATTTGCTGCCATTAGCCGGAAGTTCATCTTCATGCGGGTACCATGCTAAGGGTGCACTGCATAGGATTATTGATGGATTGGTTTGGAATGTGACATAGAGCAACTCAGGGATAACGCCATGCCCCCAACAGGGCTTGTACAGTCAAGTCGTACAAGAGTCTGAACCCATGATTTTTTTAGTTTTCGGGGTGCTTGCTTGGGAGTTGGGAGGCTGCAGAGACCCTAGCCCTGGCCGACATTCGCATGACTGCTGTGCTCAGGAGAACTTGTGCAAATACTACGAGCTCCTTGGCACCAGCACTGGAGCCCCAGAGGATTCCCTACTCTAGCTCACAGGTTCGCGGTGAAATGCATGTGGCTGCCCGGCTTTGGGATTTCGAAAACAAGAAGGCCATACCCTCCTTCAATCCCAACGTGTGGGTGGGTTTCCGGACTGCGTTTTGGAGTGCCAAGGCGTGAGATCCAGCAGCTGACGACGGATCTGGTGACTGGGTATGCATAAGGGCTGGAGTAACTGTGTTCTTCAAATGCAGAAGGGAGGGGTCGGAGGGGGACTGGCAGACGCAAGCCATGCCCGGAAGATGCATTTCAAGCAGCTCAGGGAGAGTGATCCAAGCTTCTAAGGCAAAACTTACCTCCTTAAAGGGGGATTATATATAGGGGAGCATTAGAGGGGTTATTTGGGGAGATCCTAGAAGTTTAGACGATAGCTCAAATGAGCAGTCGCCCCAATAGAAGTCCCTTATATACTCCCAAACATACCCCCCCCCTAGGAGTTTGGACACTAGCTCGCATGATAGGTTTCCAGGCCTGCGCCTTCGAGGTCTAAGTGTAGCTGCCATCAAATTGAATGACGGCACGAGACCGCTTGCTGTATGCCGGGGGAAAGGCTTAGTAATTTCCCCGGAAGGCCGCGCGGAAGCTTGTAGTCTATTGGGCGCAGTCGTCGCAGCTTGTGCACTTGCCCCGGTAGCAGCGTTAGTTGTCATGCGGGTTTTCAGGCTTATGAGGGAGCATCTCTTCTCCGAGCATTCACTGCTTTTCGCCCCCGCGAGCTTTCAAACATTGACGATCATCCCGCCGCACCAAAATTATGGCATCCGATATCGGCTTTGTTTACCGGGATACCTGCAGTACTCTCCCCCATTTCGGAGAAGCAAGCGCTGGCAATTTTTACGCACACAGAAAGATCCTCTACGACCCTGTCAAGTCTTAGATTCGAAGGAACTATGGCTTAAACCCCGCCCCCTTACATTCCCCAGAATCCCCATCCAAGGGATCAGCAATTAAAGAGGTAAACTGCCGGACACAACTGGGCCGCTGTGCGGAGCTCTTGGGACAGCAGCTGCCTGGCTTCGTGCAGACTTCTTCCGGATGAGTGGGTTTTGGGGGTTGAAGCGTTCCCGGACTTGGAGCTTTGGGCTGAGGATCTGCGGAATGTAGCAATTGAGGGTTCTATTTTAAGAGCGGAGGTTGAGACTTCGTGCTGTCAGCTGTTGATGAGGGCTTCTACCATGAGTGTGGATTTCAGGGCTTTCTTGTCTGAGGTTTCCGAGAACCTACATAGACTGAAGGATAGGATGAGGCCAGGCCAGATGCTCAGAACGCTGAGCCCCACGCACACACAGCTCCACCTGGATGGCACTTTTATCGGAAGCCCTTGCTCCTGCCATTTGCAGGACTTCCCGTGCTTCTCTCACTCTTTCCAAGAATTTGATTCCTCCAAGCCCATGCAGAAGTTAGTCCTCATATTGGGGTTATATTGGGGTTATATAGGGAGAAGGGAAAATGAAATGGAAACTGCTATTAGGGTTTAGGGTGCGGGGTCCTGTGTTTCATTCCTGTCTGAGGCTTGCAAAGGAGCAGACATATCGAGACATCATCGAGAAGTTGTCCGAAAGCAGCTTTGGGCCCAGTGCTTCGTACGAGTTGCAGGTGAAATCCCAGGATACAGCATCGCAGGCTTTACCTGCAACCTCTATTCTACCTACAGTTCAGGGACTCTGCTTACAGACTAACTGGGGGTCATCTAGTACGGCACTACAGGTACTTGGTGTTAAAGGTAGGGTCCCGGCTTTCAGGTTGAAGCTGTGGGTCTTAGGGGGGTTCTTGCAAAGCCCGCGATCCTACTTTGAAGGCGTGCCTTTGAGGTTGAAGCGAGGCTATGAGAACTGCCTGTTAGATTTCTGCGGTCGTCTCAAGTTGAATATTGAAACCTTCTGATTGCTCCCTTTCTCGAGCATTTTTTTGCTCCGATCTTCGCGCGCAGCGAATGCATCCCTTCAGGTTGTTGTGGTAGTATGGCTGGTGTAAATAAAGCAAGGCGTGGCTGGGGTTGCGCGGCGGGCCTGAGATCCGCTTCAGTCTGTACCGGAATCCATGATTAGTCCTTGTTTGTCCGCCCCTGCCGCCGCCCAAATCAATGCATGGAGTAGCAACCGAAGGCATGCGGGTCCTGCAGAATGTGAACAAGAGCCCGGCAGTGGATGCATCTTGTTTGCGATTGTTTTCGAAAAGTTGCTTCAGGGCCAACATGAAGGTCCGTGTTATTGGGCAACATTTGAGGTCCTCAAACAGTGCTGATCTGAAGGTTGAAGATTTGCTAATTGGTTGCAGATTAGCGTCCCATCGACAACCAGAAGCCGGAGGTACCCCAAACCTCGGACCGCGCATCCTCAACACTAACCCCATGGCTCTATCTAACAATTCATGGTCAATTTAGTGCGGAATAGAGGAGTGAACCCTTCCCCAAATCATCCTGCATCATAGCCCCTATATCCCTCCTCCGCTCCTTGCTACGCGAGTATGCTTAGGATGACATGAAGCAGCAGCTGCACCAGATGCTGGAGGTACTTGGCCGATCGAGAGTGTCAGAGGGCCTAGGTTTGGGGAGGTTAGTGTTGGACAAAAGGTAGTGACGTCACACGACTTCATCCCCAATGGTCGTCTATGAATAGTTCCAAATTGGCTTCATGTTGTTGCAATGAAAAGTCTAGCTCGCGGCTGAAGTCAGAGGCATAGACCTCGCTTCTAGTTCCTAAACCTGAGCTGCTCGAAAGATCTTCAAGATTTTGATGGGGGTTCCGCCCCACACCCAAAGCAGGCCCTCAGACGTCAGCTATATGCCACTGCAATGGATGCCTGGCGGACCGCCTCGGTACTTGTAGTCATGCTACTATTGATGATGCTGTGATTGCTGCCCTTGCATGTAGCCTTGCCCATCGAGCTTTGAAAAGTCCAATTGGCAGGCAATGCATCAGCAAAACTCTTCAAGCTGGCAAGATGGTTTTGGCCAGTTACATGCGCCCCTTGGCTTTGGTGGATCCCTGTTCAGACTTTCTTTCCATGGTCCACACATCGCCTTAAGTTGTTGCGGTACTTGGCATGCCTCTAAAATGGAGCCTGATGTTTTGCTGCGTGCATCTTCTTGCATCTTGGTGTGATCTCAGGCTTTCATTCACGCATGTACTTTTTGGTCAAGCGCCTTTTGCGAGGGCCCCCTGATTACCAAGTTAGTTTCCTACATCTTTAGAAAAACACCTCGGAGTAGGAACAGCCGTTATCTAGGATGCTGAGCCTGCAAATAACTGAAACACATGGGGAAAGTGATAGCTTATTTGCCTTGTCACGTTCAGCAGACCGAAAACGAACCACACGCAACATTTTTTGTGCACCGATGAGCTTGCTGACATCAAGACATCTGAGGAGAGAAGCAGGCTTCACATTCATGAAACTTACAGAAGCAGCCTTATCACACATCTTGTCAAGTTGTCTAGCCCCACTCGCATAGGCCGCCCAAAGCAATCAAGCATTCATGTTCGGAAGCGATTCGCTCTTGAAAGCTTGCAAGACTCACTGTCTGGCTTTGGGGAGTTCAAGCAAGTTTTCAAAGGAGTCGCTTGCTGGGGCTTCCTCATTATAATGTGGTGCATACAGGGGTCCAATGTTGGCAAACTGCTATGTCAGGTCCACAGGGATCTTTGAAGCAAGATGCAACATCTGTAGTTTGTCGAGGTTTCCACACGAAAGCATGGAACAATCTGGGTGCACGTTGATATGAGCTGTAGTCTAAACTCCTTAAAGGCAATTACACGAGGGAGTATTCTACGGGTTACTACTGAGGAGACTCAGAGTTTAGACTATGGCTCATATGACTCTTTTTCAGCGCTAGTTCTGTTGGAAGCAGGCTGGGCAAGCCCAGCCTAGAACAAGGCCCACGCGTGGTCCTGTACGAAATTGCTTTCAGAAGGCTACGAAATGGAGCAAAGCAAAGCTTCTTAGTTTTCTGACCTTACAAAGAACTGGTTTCAAAGCAGTTCGGCGAGGCATAAGCAGCTGGCTGAGACGCACCTCATGACTTCGGCTGAGCTTCAGAACCAGGCGGACATTAGCAATTAGTGAGGCCATGTTTGCTGTCCCCAAGTCTCTCTAAGCATTCTGCCAGTGGTCAGGTTTATATGTGACTTAGAGGTTCGGGGCAGCTTATTCTGAAGAATGCTTGCCATCTTGACGTGCCAAGTACACTTACAAATCAACCTTTTTACAGAGGCCAGAGTATCCGTGGCGGCTTGGATAATGGGATAACACACACGACTCAAAAATCAGATTGTAGCCCATGCTCCCTCACCGTAATCATTATGGACTACGCAGCATAGCGTTCCGTACTGTGCTAAGCTAGGCCACTAAGTATAACCAAAATCTCACACGCTGAAAAGCCAGCTGAAGGCAGAAGCCGTACAACAGGAGCTGGACAACATTATGAGGGTGCTCAAGGAGACGAGGGTACGAGGGCCGGGATAGCGTCGGGTATGGGTCATTATGTGTATGCGTCTTTCTATATATATGTACATGTATGTAGAGGTATACATAGATCTAGACACATGTTTGTCGTTGTCAATGAGGCTTCTAAATTGAAAGGGAGCTTGGGGTCTTGGTCTTTTGAATCTTGTGGTGGGTGCATTCAGCAAGGTATTCTAAGAAAACCCTTCTGATGTGGTATGCCAGACCTGGGTCTACATCCAAGACAAGTTGCGGGTTCTTCAGTCCAGTTAGGATGTTGCGTCGCTCTTCGGAAGTCCCTATAACAAGAATTTTGACTATGGTCTTCACTGGGGGGGCCTGTTTATAGACAGCACTTCAGGTTGGGTTGAGCTGACTTCGTGGTAAGGCCTGCAGTCCAAAAGTTTCTACTGGAAGGTCCAGTAGACTGGATCAATGTTAGCGACCCTTTATATTTTGGGGGGTATGGTATTCCTTATATTTGTGTAAAAAGGATCCTTCTTCATTCCTAGGGTAATGTGGGCTAAGTAGAAGCCCTGTGGGGACGGATGTTCCTCAGGATTGCGCATGCGCGTCTCTGAGTGGAATGGCCGGTCTACGCATGCAGAAGCTATTGCAAGCGCAAGTCGTTCAGACTGCGTAGCTACTTCACAGGCCAGACGTGAAAACCTCCAAAGACTGCATGGAAATTCCAAGCCGTTTGATTTCATGCCTATAGCACTTCGCAGCTTACCCAAAATCATCATACGTGATCCTCCTTATTGTTCCTGCAAGACAGTCTCGATATCATGGGATTTTTTGCAGGCCTGCCACGAGGCGAACGGCCTGTTGTGTGTATACAGGGCGAACCCCAATCTTGAGAAATACCCAACAGACCCTGGTAAATCTCGGCCAGAGGAGCCACCAGTTCGGACGAGCAAGCTCGCTGTGTCCGGAGGTACAGGTGCCTCTTAATGGACCTACTCAGCAAAATCCCAAATTTCTATGGCACCTACTGAAAGTAGCACTTTCAAGGGGCGGCGGTATTGTTTGGGATTTATGGTGATTCTTCGTGTTGGACGTGCAGAGGTAAGAGGGTTGGTGTAGGAATTGTTTTCTGCGGCGGATAGTTGAGGTTTCAGCGGATAGTTCAGGTTTCACTTCTGACCGGGAAGCCCCGCACACTGCAGCAAAGTTTCCTATCCTCAGGGACTCATAAAACTGAGAGGTAGACCTAAACCCCAAACCCTAAACTCTAAAACTACAACTTAATTGTAAATGCCAGCGTGCGCCTTTTGCCTGTTGACCCAGCAGCGTGATGCACGTGCCAAAGGTCAAAAATCCCCAAACCCCAAGGCAAAGGCTTCTCGCCTAAAGCAGCCTTCACTCCACCGGCCGCCTCACCTGGGCAGCCCCCTGGATTTCATATGTCATGGGTTCCATGACCACCCTCCCTCCCTTAAGGTTTCCCTTGACTAAGGGGTGACCCCAAGGAGTGTTTTGGGTAAACAGAGGTCTGGGTACCTTCCCGCAGACCAACCTAGAGCCTTCCTGACGGTGATGAGGGCTCATGGGTGCGTAGGCAATTTCTGAGATTTCAGGAGTAATTTGAATTTCTGAGAGTCCCTAAAACCCTTCCAGCTCTCTGTTGAGGTGCGTTGGCTGCCTCTAAAAGGACCTTCAGGGCAGTGGGGCCTCATCAGCTTGGGGAACAAACATGTGTAAGAAAATGCCATGAGGCTCTGCCGAAGACTGCCCCAATAGCTGAGTACTTGGGATCTTCTGGCAGAATTGCAAGGACGGAGCTTCCTGTGTCATTCCTGACACCTGCAGGCTGTACTCCAAAATAAGTACCTGCGGAGTGAAACGACGTGGTGCAGCCCTCCTCTTGTAGCACGTCAGAAGCTTGTAGACTAGCTGACTAGGTAACGTGCTGGGGTTTGCACAACCGCGTTCTTATGTTGAAAAGGTCCGCATTTTCAGGCCAGGGAACGCAGCAATTATGGTGGGGCGTCATTTCCCGACAGCGAACATGCCCTTCCTCAAAAAGATATAGGGAGTTGTGATCAGTCATTACACCTAGAATACCTAGAACATGTGACGGGGCTTCCATTACAATTCCCACATGCATCTACGCAGAATTTCTGAAGTTACTCGGGTTACCTCGGCTAGCGTAGCTACAAATTGATGCGCAGCCAAGTCAACGAGGCCATGCGGATACACCGCAGCCACCTCTCAGCTCAGTGCAGTGAAGGCTGGACGATTCAGGAAAAAGTGCCCAAGTAAATGCTTCAGGGCTTAGGGTTCAAGCAGATACGAACCCTCGCATACTTAGGTATAGAATCTCTGAGCATGGGAGTTTGAGGGGCGGCGCTGCGTGGTGCCTGGTACCATGGTTCGTTAGCAGCAGTAGCAGTAGTCCTTCATGTTCCGCCACAAACAAGTCCGCATCCTGTCCATGTCTTGACACGGCACGACGTTTGCAGCACTCTCACCCATTGTACATGCCCGTCGAGCCTTGAACAAGCCTTTCTCGCTCCGGCGAATGAAAGCTGCTAGCTATTCAAGCTTTGTCTGGCCGAAAGAGGACTGGGTGGTCCCTTTTCAGCTGTTGGTGGGAAGTTTGTCCTCGCCTTTCCTATACGCACTGAATGTCGATTTGGGTAATCGATGTCTGTCAGTAGAGAAGGCAGCTAGCTTGGAAAGCTCAGACCACGACTTCTCTCTTGATTCACCACAGAAGTTTCCAGCCGTCAGCACACAACCGAAAAAGGTAATTATTGATCAACTTGAAGCTCCCGCGTGCACTGGGCTCCCACTCACACTGACCCCGAGAACGGGTCCACCATAATGAGAAAATCGACCTTTCCCGACACGCAGTAGAGACCCCCCAAAGCACATATACACAGGTAAGGATTTGTTCGTAGGGTCGCTCTATCAGAGAATCCAGATTACTGGGAGGACTCTTCTATTAATGTGGTTTTTCCTTCTGTAAAATCTGGGGTTGTTTGTAATTAGACCCGTAGTATAGGGAGCGCACAAACGGAGCCCAAGGTAACGGAACCCCAAACCCGAGATACCCCGACATTTGTCTTGGGGCCCCTACTCTTATGGAATCCTTCCAAAGCTTAGATCTGTCCCCAAGCCCAAACCTATGAAGCCAAAGTCCCCTGAGCCTCTAAATCCTCCCAAGTATTCACCTCTGGACCCTTTGGAGTCCTTCAGCTAGTCCAGGCCGCGCTTCCTCAAGCGCCCTTTGTCGGCTCCGGAACCTTGGTGCGGACTGACGTTTTTCACGAAAGATGGGCGGATGCATCAACTATGCAATAGAGCACCATTAGAAACCCTCCAGGCAGAACATTTGTACGGTGGGCGTGTGCAGAGTCAAACAATGGTATCCTAAGGAAGCCAAATTTGGAGATCACAACAGGATTCGGGCGGCTACGGAATGAAAACTTCCATATACAAGACTGCAGAACGAAGGTCCCACTACATGGGGGCTCTTTTGGGGGGGCTACGCGCCAACGAGGGTTTAGGCCAGAAGCCGTGAACCATTTGCAATGCAGCGTGGTCTTGTTGTAATCCTCGCCATGCGTCCATAGTAGAAGGTACTCAAACCATTTCTATGTATGTCGGCTCCAACGCGATCACCTCCTATGCACCCATACCCGTGTGTGCCATTTGTCGTTTGGCTTCTTGGACGCCACCTCAAGCCTAAACGGCAACATGACACAACATCAATTCAAGCCTCAATCTCAAATCTTCCACGCAGGAAAGAAAGGCAAAAACCCGGAACCCTGACACAATTGTTGGTCTGCCTTTTCTAGATAAAACGTGGGTGGTTCATGATTCATGAACGTATCATACATGGATTTAAAACCCAAAGACCTAAGCTACCATGCAAGGCCTAGACTGACCCACTCTCATCCCAAATAACCTCATGTACGCTTATCCCTGCAACCCCTGAAGCATCTCTACATCGCCCCAAGTCTTGCCGCAATTCCCTTTTAAGCCCAGGAAACTCCGGCATCCAACCTTTGACTGGGTCTGGGGCCACTCTTCCGAAGCCCAGTGTCTTCTGCCCACAGGCCTGGACCTTTGCAGGAAACCTGGGGCCCCTGCAGGAGTACTGGTACTTAGGGTGTACGTCACGCGTGAAAGGCCTTCAATGTTGAGGTTGGGGGAGCGGCACTTCAGGGCGCATGTTTGGAGCCCGATTTGGGTGCACAAAAAAGGAGAAGGATTTTGGCTCGGGGTATAGAGTTCCAAGGCTTAGCAAGCTCGGAAGGGTATGGTTCCTGTTTTGCACTTGCAGGACTCAGGGTTTCGGAGTTGTGTGAAGTGAAACCTGTTGGGTGTAAGAACTGACAAACCTGGTATGAGGGCGGTGTGCTATGATGCGCCAGAGGGTCATCAAGATTACGCATTATCATTAAAGCAGCGCAGCGACCTGCAGAAGCCTGCGGCAGCAATCGCTGTAGCTTTCACATGGGCGACAGCATCCCCAGAGGAACTACAGCACGCAAACATACTGTTTGTAATGTATTCTTCAAATACACAGCCAAGCAAAATCCAGGATTACAGTCGGTGTGGAAGCTGTGGCAAAAGTCAACAAGGCAGTATGTAGTTCCTAGTACTCAGCCTAGCCAAGTTTTTGTCAACAAGGGGAGCTAGACACAAGCCTCCAAAAACAGGGGGGGCCAATACAGAATCCAAAATGTAAAAACTTTTACTTATAGAGACAAGCAACACTGTCCCCCTGAAGTAGGAAACTCCCAGATTTCTGAGCATGCCTTCAACCCACTATAGTAGTTTCCATCTTCTCTTCCATTCCCCCTAAACCCTATGCCTGAGGCTGGCTTGGGACCAAAGCTGGACTTCTTGCCGACAGGGTCTTCGAAGGTGAGCTTCATGAATCCTGCGGCTTGGTATGGCATTTGGAGCTCCTACCCATACGAGCTAGAGGTTATATGGGGGGTTATATAGGGGAATAGTATAGGGCTTATTAAGGGGGATATTAGGAGTTTTGACTATGATAGCTCATATAAAGACTAAGTAGCTGACGAGCAGACGTTTACATGAGCAGGTGCTTGAAATCCGTGGTAGCCAGTGATTCCTTTCAACCACGTGCTGTGGAAAACATTGTTCTTCCATGGACGTTGGTTGAAGGGCTTTACGCCGGTTTTTTGGACCTAGCATTCGCCACGTCATGTAGAAGGATTTTAGCCAACCTCGTCGTATATAGCTGTGCCCTAGATACAACAAAGAGTCAGAAGTGCAAATGGGTCCCAGCGCCACAGTAAGATCCTTAGAACGAGCCCTTATCATGGAAGATGTCCTTCACCCGAAGCCTTCGTTCCCAGACTGCCCAGGTAAGCACGACAGCCTGGACAGGTAAGTGAGAGATCTCCAGCATCAGGGCAGATTTGTAGAATCATTCCAGCCCTTGGCCAATAACACCTTGCGTACTTGCGAGCTTAGATGTATTCCTTGAAGCGGGCCGCAGGCTTGGGGCTCGAAGCGGAGTCTCCACTTAGTAGGAATCGGAAGGCGCTTAAGACATAACAGGGTCTGCAATTGCCGACCGTTCCTTAGCGGCTGCAATGGTTGTAATATGGCTCCGGCTTCCTAATTGGCTTTTTTTTTCGTTTTTTGGCACTCATTTGTGTGATGAAGGCAATTCGTGCACAGAAGTAGACATGATGGGCATGAGAAATGTTCGGCTTCATTCTGACTGCACGTCGATATCCAAGCTTCAAAGCACAAGTTGATCGTCAGCAATCTCAGCTTGAGATACAGCTGTGAGTACAGGTATTGCCAGCATCTACCTTCGATGTCAAGCCACTGCGTAACATGTTTGCGCCCTTCAGCTTTCGTTGTCATGCCCATTGCTTCAGAACCTTTGGCCCCATGCCCGAAATCAAGTATTTGGCCAGCAGCCACATGAAACCAATCTTCAGAATCCTATGTCATTAGCGCCCTTGTGTAGACGTAGCTGATATTGAGCAAAGAAAGGCAAGGCTACCTTCCCCCAAACTAACGCGGAACCCCGAAAGAAGGCCTACACGGACTGCCGTCTTCTTAAGAAGGGGGGGCTCCATGGGGGTTCTGTGTTCATTTATAAGCCTATAGAACCCTGTGCATACATGCATATATGTGTATATACATATATATATATATATATATATGTGTGTATCTCTAGTTGGGGGGAAGGTAATCTGGGTTTCCCATTCATCGTCTCACCAGCCTTGAAAAGGCATCCGCGTTATTGCGGGCTGTTGACGCTTTCACGTCTGCTCACATCCATCGTACTTATAGAGCTAATACAGTAAGGCGCGAAAAGAGCGCAGCAATAGCAAATGAAGTTTCAGGTTCTGAGCTACATAAGTCTGGTGAAATAGCTTGGCCAAGCTTGTCAGATTTCAGCGAAGCCAGTAACGGAGAAAGATTGCTCTTCAAGAACCCAGCAGAAGCTCTTCTCGCAGTTTCATATATGGGGCTATACCCTTGGGGGCCCCGAACATCGTGTGAATGGACCTTGTGGCAGCGAAAGCCCATCATCCTGCTCATAGATTCCGCATGGAGTGGAAGCGTTGGTACACATCAGCCCTTGACAAAGCCTGCGGCTTTGCTATACCATACTGAATACGGCTGTGGGCAAACCTTCAGCTGCCAAGACATTTATTACGGAGCCTGTGCCGCCTAAACCAGGATTCCCCAATGGGATAGACATTTGAATCTACATGATTCTAAGATAGCACCCCTCGGCCAGACATGGACTTCGAGTTTTGTGGGTCCTAAATGTGTTTCGTGAACTACCCGTGCACTGACGGTGGAACCCTTAAACAAGGATCTTTACATCACATGATACACCCCATGACGACAGGTTCCATGTCCCGGGGAGCTGGAAGCTTGCTGGATGAGCACATTGATCCGGATTACCAGCCCAGTGAGAAGGAGGCCATGTTAGCCTTGGTACTGATTCCATCTACCTAGATTCTTTAGGGGTTATAGTGCCTATAGCTAGTCAATAATGGGACAAGAGTGCAAGGTGCGAGTGGATGGAGTTTCAGGTAGAGACTGATGGTAGAGACTCTTTCTGCAACTGCTGGCAGAGTTTGCTCTCATGGAGGTTGATAGAATCTGAACTCGTTCCTGTGGCTTTTCTTATCCTTTCTTGTTCCTTGTATGACTTGTGTTTCCGAAGTAACGGAGTCATCTCAGCTTTCCTACTGCTTGTCAGATGTATTCCTACAAAAAATTCAACTTTGCAACGAACATGGCATGAGGGGCGGACCCTCCTTCATCATTCTCCAACCAAGCGTAAGCGTAACAGCAAAGTACATGGCTGATTCGTTGCATCAAGACTCTATCCGTCTTATGGCCATGTGCTTGCTTACGGTGCTCTCCGCGGCAATCGTCAAAGCATCTCAGCAAGTTGGGGTACACCCGAGAAGACTTGGTGACAAGTAGGATATCCAGCCCTATAGGCAAATCCCCATGCGTCAAGACACCCTCTCTCTTCCAGTGCCTTGCAGGTCGAAGAATATGCAGAATGGCTGGGCATGGATCCTTGCACCAACCTAGGGCGCATCCCTGTGTTTCGTCATATGATTCCGTTCGGCAATGTTTGGCATTCAATTTCAATGTCATATTGCTGGAACTGAGGAATGCCTAAAGTTCGCTCTGAATGCCGAACAAGTTTGCAGTCTGATTGTTACAGCAACGGTTCTTGCCCCTGCTTGTAGGTTGCGCCAGCTATGCAGGCAGTAGCAGGAAATCTCAGAAGCCTCGATGCAGCAACGTGCGAATATGGGCAGGCACGCCCGCGACAAGTGGCTCCCATACCCTCATGTTGTAGACAAGCAGCTACCATCCAGGAATCATGGGCTTGCAGCTCAAGGAAATAGTTCACCATGCACAAATGATTCTCAAACTCTCCGCAATGAGCCGCAATGTGCCCTGGCCAGGTTCATGCTCCTTCGGGTGCGCCAAGTGTTTGCCATGTTGATTGTAACCAGAAGCGAAAGTTAAAAGGCGAAGACTGTTTTGGGACCACCCACTTTTGAGATTGAAATATAGGAGCGTCTTGCAGGTCCACATGAGGTGGATTTTGAGCACCAAGGGTCATGCATCACCATGCCATCTAAACACGAAGGCAAGCAAAACATGCAAGAGATGGGTCGTAAACCCAGGGATCACCCGACATTTTAATCTTTGATGGGTTCAATTAGCCCAGACCTTGCAACCCGTAACCTTCGAACCTTCAACCCTAAGCCTTTCAGTTCTGTAACCTCAAAACTGCCACCCCCTTTTGCTACCCAACTCCAAGACATGAGCAAAAGCCTGAGGGTTTTTCATCTAGGAAGTTTGGGTTCAGCGACCCTACCCGGGACTTGCCAAAAGACGGAGACCAGCCAAACTTGCTGGTGCTGAAAGAAAGTGAGGAAGTGCAGACCAATAATCCTCTCTGTCTTTTTCCCCAGAATAGTCAAGATGTTCATTCCCCTACCCCCCTTAGAGTACGTAAAGCCTATGATTTGGAAAGCTAAGCCCTATGTAAGCCCTAAACCCCATGTGAACCAAAATCCTAGACCTAAGGACTTGGAAAAAGACCGAGACCTTTTCTGGATTGCCCGAGCCGGCTTAAAAGCACCGAGCCTTGGCCTGGACGTGGTGCCAAGCATAGGGTTTACGTAGGGTGTACGTTCAGGGTTTAGGGTAGGGATACATAGGCTGCATAGGGGTGTATAAAGGACACAGAAGAAAGCACGGATAGGTAGAGATGTAACGGGGTGTGAAAGGGCTTGGATTCACAAGCCTCAGGATCCCCTTCAGCCAATTAGAGTGCCTATGTAGTAAGGGAGGTTTTTGGGACATGTATAGTTGTTGTGATCTTGTTTATGATACGTTTGGTTTGTGTTGCTATTATTAGTATGCTTTAACAAGTAGGACCCGATGTGTTCGAAGTACTGAAATGGGGGGTTCCTCAAAATGGCTTCGTTCTGGGGGACCTGGTGATTGTTGGGGAAGACAAGGAGGCTTAACCTCCAAGGAAGCGCAAGCCCCTCAACTCCAAACCCGGAACTATATTCGGGTGTATACAAATACACATGTTGAGTTCAGCGTGGAATTCGGAAAATTTAGAAATACTACCCCTGCATAGTCCTTTGTACACATCTAGTATGCTTTGCACTAACAACTTACTGAAATTACTTAGCCCTTCTGTTTGTGGAACCCCAGTTCCGTTAAATTGGTATATCTACAGGGTTCAGAGATTGGGTACTAGCCTCAGGCTGCCAGCGCCCTGGAAGCCTTGTGAGTCTGAAGATGGCGAAATCTTTTATTTCAACTTTGAGACAGGCTGGGCAAGGGCTTAAGTTAGAGGAATGTGGGTCGGGTTGTGGAACGCATGCGGGAAATGGAGTTAGGGCTGACCGCCTGCTGCCTAATCACTAAACAAAGCCAGTTTTTGCAGCAATCGGAAGCCAAAGGAAGACAATGAGAAATGCACAGGTGCAGGGCCTGGAAATGAATTAATTACCGTACAGCCTCCGTGGCTGATAGCATTGCTACATCACACAATGTTTTTGGTTTCAAGTGCAGGCTCTAACAAATGTTTGAACGACAGGTGAGGCTAACCTTTTTCTACGCCTCCTTGGGCGTTCGGCATGAGGGGTTTCATTCAAGGGGTTCCTAGCTCGTATGATCAGCCTTATTGTCTATGGGCTTGTTTTGTGTCTGGCCGGGGTAGGACGGACTGAAGGTCATAGCCATAGTCCTTACAGTGATTGATTGGCAAGCCGTCCGTGGCCAGAAGTTGGCAGGTGAAAGTGTTTGGGACCATCCTTGCGACGAGCACTACCGCAAGGTCTACGAGAAGTACAAGGATGGCCAGCGGGTTAAGAAAAATCATTCCAAGGATCCAAGTGCCCAATGCGAAGGTACTTCGGGCTCTTGCGGAGTAGCCCCTGCCTTTTCACGGGATGATCGCTCAACAACCTCACTGTTATTAAGAAAGCCGCGTCAATCGACCGTTCCGGATTGCAGCCCCGTATTCGAGCCCAACATCCTTTCATTTACAAGATTTTGAAGTCTTGGCTGCACACCCTGGACGCTCCCGAGAAGCCGTTCTTGGGTTTTGCCAGCTGCTGTTTATGAGCCTCTATTCCTTCCCATTGTGTTTCAGGTCATTTCCTGACTCTGACTGGTGTACTTCTGCATGGTAGCAGCCCCTCCAAACAGAGACATGCGCAACGACCCTGCCAGGCGAAAAAAGAAGCAGATCGAGCAACAGGTAATGACGACTCAAAGAGGTGGGCAATGTGGACATGTTCTCAGACGATTTGAGTTGTTCAGAAGAATATATTTGCCGGACTGAGCTTTTCGATGGCTGCGGCCATAATGTACCGCTGAAGCCCTTTCCTTGCTGTGTCTTGCTGCATCCTTTGAAGGGCATTTGCTCCAGATGCCTCCGCCATTTTGAAACGGATGGCTTTCCATCCCAGGGTTGCGCTGAGCATTCTTGTTGCTTACTTATGCTGATTCACTTACCTTAGGTTGAGTCCATTTGCAAAGGATGCCTGGTCAGCCTCACCTGGAAGAAGAACATCACATCTACACCACCATGAATTTCCAAAGCCTTTCCTTGCCGCAGGAAAGACAAGAAGGACAAAAAGGAAAAGAAGCGCAAGAGCGGCTCCGGTGAGTTAGGTCTGCGCCTCACTTCTTGCAAAGGGTGCGTGGCCAAGCAAGATGTGAGCTTTCTTGAGTACGGCAGTACTCTTCCGGGGTCTCTGCCCCAAGAACATATTGCAGAACATATTGCACACCCCATTGCCTCCAACGTATTTAGGCTCAGGTTCGCACGATGACATCCGTTAAGTTCGGGCTACCAATGCTGCTGCGTCTGCTTGATTGGGAACTGTGCTGTGCTTCAAAAATTGTTTTCTCACCTGCACGGTGTTTCGTGAAATGCTGGGTCGCAATTGGGGCGCATGTATACTGGGAAATATTTGGGTCCAGGAGATGCATCTAAAGTGGTGCTTCGGGCCTCTAAGACAATGTGCACCGCGGGGAGGCCTGAAGATCATGGGTCCTCTCTTTCCTGAGAATACTGGGTATGGGGCGTGCCAATTCTAAGCTTCCAACAATTTTTCTTTGAGTCATTGGGTGCTTTTGGTCCTGGGCAATCAGCTGAGGCAGCGATCTCATCGACGGCCCACCAAAGATGGACCTGCTGAAGTTGACTGTGCTGTGCCACCAGAAGTTGCTTATGGTTACGTGGGACTTTTCCAAAACCCATCTTACGATCAGTGCTGCAGGCCCCGTCGTAGTCAACTCTGTGGTCTGGGGGCTCTTCCTTGTGCAGGACCTGCCCAAGCCAGGCGAGTCGCTCTTCGGGAAGCCCAGCAAGAATAAGCCCCTTGGCATTCTGTTTCTGTTTGCGTGTCCTTGCCTCTCGGAGGTGTCAGTCGATGGTTGTTGTAGAGTTGTCGTGGATCTGAGCATGACGGGTATTTGCTGCTTGTCTCTAGCCATTTTCTGCCGCCTGAGGGTGTTAACGGGCGTGCCCTTCCATTGGTCTTAGGTAGGCATCGAACCCGCTTTTCCCCTCATCAATGAAACATACACTGTATGTCGGACATCCTGGGTTAGCTCAAGCTGCGCACACCTCAAATCATTGTTGCAAAAGGGGAAATGTCGGCCACCAGGGTCGTACTCCTAAGCCCGTACACCAATGTTTTCTCCGGAATGCTTGACACAAACTTGCGATTGCCTGTCGAGTCCCATCACAAATCTTGGTACCACTTTCCTGACAAACTTACCGGAGCAACATTCGGAGGTAGTCCTGATACCTTACATCCTACCACTTTCCAAGCATTCCGGAGGCTTTCCCGCATTTCAAGCTGCACCCTCAAGTTTCGACTTTCCCTGCATGATCCCTACAATCCATAGCGTCGCCGAGACTCCAGCTGTGTGCAGGCTGGTGTTTGACTGCAAGCCCAAGGCTTGGAAAGAGCTGTTAATTTCAAAGTTGAGGCCAGTAGAGCATAAGGAGGCCAATTTTTGATGCAGAGTGTTGGCTTAGGGGAGCTTCGACATCAGGAAGGGGTTTCAGAGAGCCATAGATTGAGAATGATTGAAGTACGCGAGAGCGGTCAAAGAACAACTAGGTTCAGGGTATGGGGTGGTTGAAGCCACATGGTTCAACTCAACTCGGAGATAAACTGCATGAAGGAAGATACTTTGCCAGGAGTCACAACAGCTGTGTGTGGGTTAAGGGGAGGTCCAGTCCAGAGTGGTAGCTTGCTCCAGGTAAGCATTGTTGTTTAGTCCCATGGAGTCATTGAAAGGTTTTGGTTGAGGCTTTGCTGGGCACAGGTGTCCAGGGCCGGGCGGCTTTCTTCATTAGAGGCTTGGGCTTACTGAGGAAGAGTGGATGGAATCATCAGGCAAGCGGAAGGTCTCAGCTAGGAACCTGTCCTCAAAGAAGGAAGGTCTCAGCTAGGAACCTGTCCTCAAAGAAAGTGAGTTCCCCATGCAGGCAAAGCCAGAACCTGCTCCGTCGCAGGCCAGGCACAGGATTCAAGGCATGAACATGTGCAATGAGCTTTGCAATATGTCGCTGATGCTTACTGATACATGTGCTATTCCTTCTGAGAAAACCACTGCTGCTTGCCCCCTTCTGCTCCCTCAAAGAGATTCCTGTTCGCTTTTTGGAATCGTGGGAACCATCATGCGCATCATTGGGATCATTAGATTATTTTTTGATTGCTCTTAGCAATGTTCCATTATCCAGGAGCTTTGTTCCTTGGACACTAGCAGAGAAATGAGAAGGGGTCCCCAAACGCTGCAGGAATACGTTTGCAGTTTTTGAATGTCTGAGGGCGGTCCTTCTGGACATGTGGTTGCTAAGGGGACATAATGGGCTGTCCTCTCCTACTAGGTGAACCATGTAGTTGTTCTGAGCCCATCGGAAAATTGAGCTCCAAGCCATATGCGCTAGAGCTACCCAGGCCGCATGTGTGTAGGTATAGAACCTTGGTAATGTTGGCATCTGTGTAATAGGCCCCTTGGCGATGAAACGAGCCAGGGCCAAACGTTCTTCCATTGCATAGCAATCCATTAGGAGAAAAGGTTTTCTCACAACATCTTTAGTATGAAGGCTCGGCTTTTCCAAGCCCAACATGGACCATTGCTCTGACACTGCATTCAGGCCTTACCGCAAGCAATGCATTGGGGAAGCGTAAGTCCACCAGAACTCTGGGACATGGTAACCTTGGCCGTCTAAGCCCTAGTAGTCCCTAGCATGTATATATATATATGTATATGTCTATACAGATCATAAATATATATAAGAAGGCCGATTTGTAAACCCCTGACCGCTATCAATCCCTAAGCCTTATAAAGCTGAATGCATGGCTTTCCAGGCTTCCCCGTCCGAATCCTCCAGTGCTTACGAAGCCCAAAGGGGTAAGCTGGATGTGCCTTCGCCGCACAAGCGATCTCAAGCAACGAGGGATGAACTACATCTTGTGGTCTTTCGCACAGCCTGAAATCTCAGTACTGGAGTAAGGTGGCTAGTTTCCGTCGAGTACCTCAGCATGGGGATGCTTTCTCAAAATATGGTGCCCTTATGCACGCTAGGGATGTATGCGAATCAGAGGCAAAGATTTGGATAAAACAGGCACGATTTCCCCTTTATGGGCTTTGCAGGCTGAAGTCACAGCCCGCGTGGGATGTCGCAGCATTTCTGAGTTTGGCTGAGCTTGGTTTGCTAGTTCCCAAAAATAGGGGTACCTTTTGGGGGTCCCAACAATGCGGGCTATATAGGGTTTAGGGATGTTTAGGGTTTAGGGGTTTTAGGGGTGGTTGATCCCTTCGTTAAAGTAGCAGGATGGCTGGCCAAAGGTTCACAGAGTGGCTATTTGATCTCAAGAAGGATAGACTGTCAACAACCGCGGACCCTCAAACTGCTCGGTAGCTGTACCTGGACCATTTGGGTCAGGGAAGCGCTCGAAAGCCGACATCCTAAACTCCCTGAACCCAAAAAGCGAAACTCTAAACCCCAAACCTCTAAAACCTTTACTTTGCCTTATAAGCCCGAAAGCCTCGAGGCTCTGAACCCCAAACCTGACTGAGCTTCCCACGAAGTGGCGCAGGCTGATCAGGAAGAGAGGCTCCAGCGACTTGAGAAAGAGCACCAGGAGCTGTGGTTTTAGGCTGCAGGGCTTTAAGCTTCAAGGTTTGGAGAGAGAGAGATTTTCGGGTGTCAGGGTCGCCTTGTAGGATCCCACCACATTTTTTAAAAAAACTGTGCTTCTAGTTGTTCTCGGCGCATTGACAAGAAGGAAGGCCCGGCTGTGGGGTTTAGATTCATTTCGTGCCCCGCGTAGGTTGCCTAAATAGGGCATAGACATGTCATGGCCCACAAGAAAACGAGACAGTCCTCATTTTTGGCTATGAAGCCTTGCGTTTGGGGAGTTTCGCCATGACGTATCTGGCTATCGACGTGTCCTTGGACAAAATACCAGGCTCAGGCTCTGCTGGGCATTTGAAGCCAAGAAAGTCTGAAGGCCTGAGTGCCACTGAAGCCTAAAGCCCTTACTGATAAGCTGCAAGATGACAGCCTTTCAAGCATTGCATCCCGTAAGCATTACCATGGCCTCCTCACTGCTTTGATGAGGCCTGCAAAATCCCCCAAGCTCTGCGTCAGCCTGAATCCCTTAAACTTTTCAAATCTGAACTTCTAACATATGCCAGTGCATAATATGACGCCTAAACCCTTAAACCGCTAGCATTTAGCCCCCCAACCCTGTGGTCCTATCCACAGGAGAAGATTCGCCAGCTAGAGGCAGACTTCGAACGCCGCCGGGATGAGAAGACGCAACAGCTGGCGATCGAGATTGAGAGGTGTCTTATGTGGGGAAGTGGTGTGGGCCTCGCAAACATTTGCAGGCTTCAGGTTCATCCGGATTATTGAGGCACTGCATGGGTCTGTTCTGAATTCAATTCCTCAAGGTGATATGTTCTGAAGTGGGGTAGGGACTGGGTCCGGGTATACTCACGAAGTCAACGGTGGCAATACTAGTCCTGCATGGTACGTGGAGCCCCGAGCATGCCAATGGCTTGGAGCTTGTGGGCGAAATTGGGCGAACATTCCAG
The DNA here is from genome assembly GCA_905231905.1 of Symbiodinium pilosum. Classification (NCBI taxonomy): domain Eukaryota; class Dinophyceae; order Suessiales; family Symbiodiniaceae; genus Symbiodinium; species Symbiodinium pilosum. The sequence goes on along the minus strand of CAJNIZ010005036.1, from coordinate 9,616 downwards.
GCAGCTTGTGCATTGTGAGGTAGCGCAAGAGCCCTGTGACCTTGGATCACATGGTCTTCATCGAGCAACTGAAGAGAAATTATCCCACATGCACATGGTAACCAGAATGATTGGAAAGCTGATCCCTCGTAACCCTTGAACGTCAAGACCTATCCTCAAGCCCCATACTTTTGCCATGAGTGAAACGCTTAGACGTCTGGCGCGCTTGGGAACATCTGGCCCATCCCGAGTCGGAGACCACACCGCAGAGCCGCTGAAGAAGCTTCAATCTCGTGGGGATTGGCGCATCTGTAATCTCTGCAACTTCGAGATCCTCAGAACCAACAATCTGTGCCCTCAAGGGCATTCCCTCACGTTGCCCACAGGAGGAGCCGCGCTGATGCGGAGAAACAGGCCAGGGATGTGGCGGTTTGGAAGAGCGGATTTCAGGGTTTGGGTGTTGGGGTCTTTGTGGCATGGATTGCGAAATTTGCAAGGAGTTCAGAATTCCCGAAGCTTTTGTAGAGAACTCGGTCTACTGTGGACGTACTGGAGGTCGGTGTGGGGGTTTTAGTGCTGACTGGATGGCGGCATGGATGTGGTGCGCTTTACGTAAGTATGTATTACAAGCTTTAGTCCAAGGAAGTCTCTAGAGCCCACAGGCGGCCCTTACAACAAAGCACGTTTGTTTTTGAGCTGGCAGTCTAAACGTCTGCCAGCTAGAGGTCGAAGTCTATCAGCTGACAACGTCCCACATGAATGTCAAGGCTGTCTTATGGAGCCTTTGTGCGATTGAGTCCCGGCCTAGACAGGAAGGTCCGGTGGCTTCCGGGCTTTGGGTCTTTTAGCTTAGAGTTGAAAAAACTTGCCTGACACGAGGGGCAGCAAAATCGTGTATCAGCTGGCCTGGTATGGACTTGCCCCAAAGTTTCTCGTGTCGCCAGAGAGCAAAGGGTTCTTATAGACCAGAAGCAAACTCAGAATCCTAAACCCTGAAGCTCCCTTTAGTTCCTCCCTAATGCCCAGACCCTCGTGCAGCGTGCCCAAACCTGCATTCCTTGACTCTTTAAACCCAGATTCCTAACCCATGAAACCTTTGACTGCTGTTGAAGCGGGTCAAAGGGGCGCTCACAAAACCTGCTCCTCAGGTGGAGGAGAAGTTGAAGGCTCTGCGCGAGCAGCTGGAACGCGACAAGCCGCACGGCGAGTTTGAAGAGGATTCCGTGTTCAGGGTTTATCAGAGGGTCTAGGCGGAGTCAATGGGTGCCGCTACGTATGAAGGTCTTTGTCAGACCTGCAAAGGTAAAAGTGAAGTGAGCCGCTGAACGGCAGAGTTTCTCGCTTGCAGACACCTATGTCCTGACCATTCCTGACCCATGTTGAGTGTTTCATTGCTGTTAAGGCGATCTCGGCTGGAGAGGGAAGTGGAGGAGAAGTTGAAACCATCCGCTGCCGCCTTCGAGCGCGATGCCAGGGCGAAGCTAGAAAGAGAGGCCAGCGACCGAAGTCTGTCCACGTTCTTTTTTCATCTGCTGATACGGGCGGCATTTTCTATCTAGGAGCCAGGGAGTGGACACTACAAAGCTGTAGGGAAGTGGAGTCGCAGTGTGGACTCAGAGCAGGCGGACTCCTACACACCCTGTTGCCTACAGGTTGTTGGGATGCCTTGAGTCGATAATTAAGAAAGGCTTCGCAGGAGACGTGTGCCGAATGTTATGCCACGAATCATGCCTGTGGACTGATGCTGTGACCCAATGTCACAGTGTTGCTGAAGGGCTTGCTCGAGCGGCTGAGAGTTTGAAGGCTGAGGATCGGATGAGGAGCTCGCTTCCTGAAATCGAGAAGACAGTCCAGGACCCGTCACGACAGCATTTGCGGTTCTGATTGTGACCGTCGTTGCCACCATCTACTGCTACAATCTGGTTATAGATATGTGCAATGAAGGACTACATGCCATGTTTATGAGGACCTGTTATGGCGTGTTGGCTTGGGTATTGTCTTGGCTGATCATGGGTGTAGTCTTACTTAGTCTGCTTTCTTTTGGTCGCGGGCTCCTCGGAAAGGGTTATTAGCCTTTCTACTACAGGACATGTTATCCATCGTTTTGCACAAGTCTGCAGGTCACGAAGCTCTTCCCCGAGGTAATAGACCCCGCACATGGCAATGAGGCCAACTTACCAGGCTATGTGTCATGTTATTTCCCAGGTCCCACAGTAGCTTCCTTGAGCTGTTGAAACGGCATCTTGGAACATCAGTTGACATCTAGTCTATGAAGGTGTTCTCAAATCTTGGCCGCTCTATTAAACTTGAGACCACTTCTAGTTCCCTGCCACTGCAGCCCGTCTCAGTGGCCATTTCCGAGCGCACAGTTTCGTCAGCACATTCACGGCCTTTGTCCTTTCCGAAACATGTTCACCCCTAGGCGACAGGATCACAAAGTACACTGTATGTTTTACTCATGGAGTTGTAGCGCCAAGAGGTATAGGGCCTCATGTGAGCCCAGTCTAGGCTCATTGATGCTCGTCGTCTTTCAAGGCATCGCCCACTCGGGACCGCATCCCCAGTTTAGTTGCCTGTATCGTGAATAGCTTCAGAATAGCAACACAAACACTTGAGCCCTAAGCCCCAAACTTGCGCCTGTATTTGCATTTTGCACGACTACGCATGCATGCTGGTGCACCAACTGCAGTGGCGAATGCCTGGCACTCTGGTTTGGTAGTTTGTGAATTTGTGAAGCACGAAGCCTGGTAGCTTGGACATGGCAGGAGAGGCTGGAGAGAGAAGTCGAGAGCAAGGCGGCGTAAGCTACCAGCCATGTAGAAGTCGGGTCATTTAATTTCACCCATGCTATTCCCTCAACAGCAGCCTCCCACAGAAGTTGTGGGATTTATGGCTTACAGGCCCGTAAAACCTGAAACCCAGAAAATGCACATCTGGACTCTTTTGGCTGCTTCTGCGAAACCAAATGTGTGCTGCCGTACATCCTGGTGTTTGGTAAAATATAGTAGCAGCTTGAGGATGGATTGCTAGAAGCATCAGCATGCCGGTGAGCTTCATTGTGAGAATGTTGTCGATGCTGATGATGCTGATGATGCTGATGATGCTGGTGATGCTGGTGGTGCTGGTGGTGCTGGTGGTGGGGCGGCGGCGGCTATTGTGGTGATGATGATGATGATGCGGATGATGATGTGACCTCAGTTGCACTGGCAAAGTTTCAACGCCAAAGCATTGAGCCTTGGCGTTTCCAATCCTCTGGAAGGTTCCAATTACATTCCTGAATTACCTTTCAAACAAACCGCCGTTCAGTTCTATATTACAGTCTTGGAGAGTCTGGGGCATATTCTCCTCTTGTATCCAATACCCTGTTCAGACCCCCCACCCTTACCATGATGGAAGGTCAGACTTACGCTGCCCGACCTCGAGCGCCGCCTACAAGCGGAGCTGGAGCAGGATGCCTTGTGCAGATGGGAGCATGGGAGATGTCCCCCACTGCAGAAATACAAAGGTTTCATGCAGGGGAAATGGGACATGACTGATCTGTTGGGATTTGCACCGGAGTTTTTCAGAACTCCAGCTTCTCACAGTACGGGAAGTTGATGAGGACTGTTTTTTTAATGACATCCGCTGTTCAGGAAATCCCTAGAAGTGTCTTTAGCCTCTCTCAAATCATTTCTTGTCCGGCATGCTTATACCACGGTCCTTCTTTGTTTGAGCCTTGATCTGCAACACGCTCCAATCTGATTAGAAGGCCCTGCCTTTCCCGCAGAAAAGCTCCACAACTCCGAGCGGCGGGTTCCCAACATCCTTGATGGGGAAATCCTCTAATTCAGCGTTATAAGCCTGTGTGGCCTTTCATCTTGAGGCAAGTTGCTATCTTACAATGCCGAGCCGTCATATTGTATTCGCAGTGAACATATGCGTTCGAGCATAGTCCTAGTCGCCATAGAGTATTATAGTAGACATATGCATTCGAGCTTGATGCTTACCTGGGCCAGGAAGCGCGAACACGGATCTCCTCCGAAAGCTTAGCTCCTGAGCAAGAAATTCCCGGTTTAGGGGGATCCGCTGCCAGTCTACAGGGAATCCCGAGGGCATAGAATTCCTGGACATCCCAGGCGCTGCGGAGTTCCGCATTTTTAAGCCTGTGGAGCGTCATTAGTTTTTTCCTTGGCGGGCCGGTTTTCCTTTGGCAGCCCTTGTTTCAAAAACTGCGAAAGCTCCCAAAACCCCCATTTCTCTGAAGCATAATCAGGAAGAGGAGGCCCGCGCCAGCCTGCTCAAAGAAGCTGAGGAGAAAGCCAGGCACATGTCGAGCGATTAGTTTCTGTTGTGAGTTCACACACATCTTGAGGCAGTTGCCCACGACCAGTGCTTTTGAACTTTGAGGTTAAAGTTTGGGGAATATAGGGTGTAGGTTCAGTTTGCCGCACACACGCACACCAGGAAGATGCTTCCTGAGCTGGAGAAGGAAGCGCGTGACAAGCTGGCCAAGCAGGCCGTATGCCTGAGGGTTTCCCTCATTATGGTACTTTCCATTTTGTTTTCCAGTCTCCCTATATAACCTAAGATACCCCATCTTATCCCAATATTACCCATATTATCCCAATGTTAACCAAGCGTGTTGCAGATGAGCAGAGACCAAGTGATTGCTGTTTTTTGTGGTCACTCTCGAGAGAACTTTGTCAAGGAAAGGGATGTCTAGACCAGCAGCAATAGAGTCCCTTTGGCCATTCTTGTGATACCTTGATGTTTGTTTTAGGGTTTTGGTTAGTAGAAGTCCCGATCAAACGCAAAAGTAAATTTGAGGAGGGTAGCGATCGACTCGCACGGGAAATCAAGCGGTCAGCCAGAGGCAGAAGAAGCTGCAGTCTCATTGCTGCCAGAGCTAGAGCGCCAAGCGCGCGAGAAGCTGGCGACGGAGGCAGAGGACCGGATGAAGCAGATGACTGGCATTGACAATTTACGCGTTTGGGGCTTGCGGGTTCTCAGATTTTTCTTCTTGGCCGGCCTATCGCAAGGTCCTGACAAAAGAGGGTGTCTCAAGACTATTCAAAAGATGCGCTCTGCAGTGTCAACAATGTCTCGACTAGCAAGAGGAGATTTAATTTCATCCATCGTCAAGCAATGGGAACAGCTCTCTGCAGAAAAGGTCTGCATTTCTGCCAGCACAGAAGGCATCTGCTGAATTGAAATCGTGGATTGTTGGCATTGTGCACTTAAACCCTTTCATATCTTTCACTCCCGGACTCGACTATTTGGGTCATACACTCTTGCCCAGGGCGAAGGCATTCCCTACAGCAAACGTACCATGTGTACAACCGAAAATGCTTGGATCATACTTCCTGGGTCAACTGAGTGTGGCGCTTTAGGAACCCTGACTTCGAAGGACAAAGTGCGGGCCTCGGCAGCAGCTAGCGTGGAGAAGGAGGTCCGCGATCGCCTGCGGAAAGAGGCGGAAGAGCGCATCAAATCAGAGATTCCCGTCCCCCGGTGTGCTTTAGGATCCTGAATAGCGGCGGTGACATTTTGTTCATAGGTTCGTTACGTTAGCTCGTGTTCCAGCAATCCTGGTCAATGTGCCAAAACATGTGCCCCTTCAAGTGAGAATGCCTTGCTGCGTTGAGGTGGCAGGACCTTCATTTCCAAGGGAAAGGGATAGGGTGGTACCGGTAAGGGATCATGGTTCAGGGCAGGGATGTCGTCGCTAGCCAACTGAATCCGCGTTACTGCCCTGTTTCCGTTGGACAATGTTGAACCCCATAGCCTCCAAGGCTACAAGGCAGTAAAACTCCTGAATTCCTAGATTAAATCCTAAAAGCAAGGACATGGAGAAGGAAGCTCGTGAACGCTTGAAATCGGCCGCCCCTGAGTCGAAGAGCCAGCCGGTGAGTGCCCCCTGCCTGCATTTTTGGTTGAGACCCTGTCCCCGAAGCTCTAAGTCTGCATTTGCATGAAAATTAGCTGGACTGGTAGTACTGTCAACCATGCTGGCATGGAAACAGCTTCATAATATATGCCGTAAAGATAGTACTGGTGCCACTTTAGCAGGCTTCTCATGCACCACCTCTACAGAATCTCACAGCATTTGCTGAGGCAATATCTATCTACGATCCGACATAGATACGTACAATTTGTTCAATGGGCACAGTTTGATTTCTTCACAGCCTTCGAGTCATTCAAGTCCAGCGGAGTTTCAACCTTTTGGAAGGTTTGAGAAGCTTGCTCCCCGGAAAACCTCAGCAAGTCCTCCTCGAGCTCTGAAGGAACCTCTTTTTCTGATCTGCACCATGTTGCCCTTAAGCCCCAAATTCATCACTCCCACCCAAAGCTTCAACCAGAAAGCCTAAATTCCAGACCCCAAACCGAAAGACCAAGTGGGGGATGTAGATGCTTAAGCATCAGTACGCACATGTTACTCATGAAAGTGGAACAGGCATTCCTTATTGTAGTGGGGAGGGGATGGGATGGACATATCGATGGCCTTAGCAAAAGTGCGGACCATGTAACCGCCACACTCATTCGATTGATTCTGTGCTTATTTGGACAGAAACTTACTGCACCATTCTGCGCAAAACAAAGGCTCGTCCAACCCCAATATAACCCCAATATATAGCCCAATATAATCGCAATATACCCCAAGATAACCCCAATATAATCCCAATATCATCCCAAGATAATCCCAATACAAGCATCTTTGCCCAAGGGCGCACCTCCTGCAGCGCCGCCGCCAACTGCGCCCGCAGCACCAAAAGGGCCTCCACCTGCGGCCGTCGCTTCTCGGCTTTTTTTTTCAAGCCACTGAGGGCCAGGCGGGACTATCTTGGATGGTATAGAGTTGCGCAGTTTTGTTGAGCGTTTTTGTAGGTTTAGCACAATTTTGGGGTGTGAAACATGTCCCTCATGGAAATCACCCATGCAGAATAACGTTCGATTGGAAACCCATGAGCAGATCGAAGCAGTGATCCAGAATCAGAGGCTCAGGGTCTTGGGGCTGAGTGGAAGCTCCTTCTGGCTGTGTGTGGGCCCAGATGCAAATGGTTTTGGGGCTTAAGATTTCTGACGTTGCAGAGTCTGGGACCTGCTCCTGTGTAGCGTGCAGGGTCCGTTCATGTGGCCATGGATGTGGGATTTGCAGAGGTTCCGAACATGGGAAGTCTTTCGTGTGAAAGGCTTATAAAAAGGCTAGACATCCAGAATTGTGTTTTTGCTGAATTTTTGCTTGCACTGCTTGCTTGCGAGCCTCAAAGTCCCCAACCTCACAGCCCCGGGACCAACTGCTCATTGATGTGTTATGCGGGGAATGGCCAGGTTGCACCGGTTCTGTCCGATTCCAACCAAGCGGCGCTGGAGGCCCTTTGGATATTTGCATGCCTGCTACTCATAGCTATAACATTTGGGCCCAGATAGATGTTGCAGGGTCTTCTTGATGGGTCTAGTAAGACGTTGGTCATGCACTTTCCATCTTCTGGTGTTATTGGTAGACTCCTGATAATCAGGGGATACGGTGATTGAAGCATTGATGCTCCGATTATGCCCGTGATAGGTTGGAATACTATGGGCAGTTGCCAGGCCTTTTCCCAAGATTGTCGATCTGTATAGCTGGTATCATCACAGCACGCATGACCACATGTTTCTGTCAATGTGGATAATGCACTGCCTCTGACTAAAACGCTGCTTTTCTAATGAGCCTCCAACATGGGCCGTACTCTACACAGGTATGTCTCCGTGGGTAGGTTCTTGATAGGAAATATTCAAAATTCAGATATCGTTCAAGTCAACGGGCTGCCCGCCCTACATGAGCCCAAGTGGGGGCCCTTTCTGGGAGCGGTGTACCAGCAAAGCATTCTGCATCGCCTTGCAGCGCTGGCGCAGCATGTAGGGCCCTGAGGCAGCACGCCAGGCTCAACTGCAGAAGATGGAAAAGGACCACGAGGACCACAAGGTTGAGATGAGTTTGACATGCCGGAGCTGAGTAATCTTAGCCTTATAGTGCTTGGGTTTGCACGGATCATGACACATGTGTTATGTTCCCGTGCCTTCAGCTCGTGCTTGCGCCTTTTTGTGGTTGCCAGTTGTCAGTTGTCGTGGGTGGCCGCCCGTTCCAAGAAGGGCAGAGTTGGGACAACTTGCCGCTACAAGTATTCTGAAGTTGGGCTGCGCATTGAGGGTTAGTGTGGAGCACAGCGTTCGGCTGATTGCGTGCGCTTGGACTATATAATGCTTTGAATCCCCTCCTCATGGCCAAGGCCCGATACGCGTAGCTGAAATCTTCAGCCCTTGGCCAAGCCCCAGCACCCCGCAAGTCTCTTGGAGACTCAGGAGAAGCTCCGACAGCTTGAAGCGGACTTTGAGCGCCGCCGTCAGGAGCGCACCCAGCTGACGGCAGAGTTGGAGAGGACAGGATAGAGGATTTAGGGTTTTAGAGTTCCAGGTTGGAGGACGCCCGACATTCGTGGCATTTGGGTCCTGGGTTTGTGCCATGCGCGTCCAACTGGTATACGATATCCTGGCCGGCTTCGTGCTTGGAGGAATATGCATGCCTTGACGTACCTCGTATTTTACATTGTGTCTACGTTCTGGGCACAGCGTTGACTTCCCAGGATAAACCCTTGAATGAAGCTTTCAAAAACTGCGCGACTGTCCGAACATTTTCTGGGGCTTGGCAAGCTTCGCGGGCCGGCGAGCTGCCAGGAAAAGCCGCACAGATGCAGAAAAACAGGCGGGTTGCATTACTATTGCCGACAGAACGTGTTTATAGGTTTTTGGGCTTCAAACTTTGTAGAAAGCAGATGTGGTCTTCCGGATTTGTTGAGCCCCGGCGGGCATAGTCTACATCAATCCCCCTCAGATATGGCAGGTTAGCATCGCGTACATTTCAACGTCCAAACGGTGGGAGCCACAATCCATGGTATATCCGCATTTCCCTCCCAAATTCAACCAATGGGGCGTACCAAGAACAAAGCCCCACCCCAAGCACCTTAGGCTTCTAAGTAGAAAGGGGTACCCCCAATGAAACTTCAGAAGGCAGGACTCTTTGGCTTCCAGCTGCTATTCCGTTTCTGCCTTACATTAATATTCAACCGTACATGACAAAAGTTCGCTCTATACAGTACTCTTGTCACAATTCCTTTGGGCCGAAAGTCTTGCTCAATTCCGAACCCCTTTATTATACTGACTACGCAACATTGTCTCCCTGTTCAGGTGGAGGAGAAGACGAAGAGCTATCGCGAGCAGTTGGAGAAGGAAAAGCCGCTCGGCAAGATGCGATGGCAAGACATAGCAGACAAAACCGTATCTTTTTTAGAAGGACACCCATATAGACCCCAAAGTACTGTAGTCCTTTCATGATGGGGACCCCCAAAAAGGTACCCTGGGCTTCCATATTAGTTTGTTGGATCGCTGCTGTCGGCAGTTGAACTGTTGATGCTCTCATGCATCGATGAAGCCTGCCTTTGAACAATAATAGTATATATGGGGGAATATTGGGATTATGGAAAATAAAATGGAAACTACTTTAGTATATTGGGGCTATATAGGGATAATGGAAAAGAAATTGGAGACTACTACGTTCTGTTGTGCATGCTTGAATATTTCTCCCAACTAGGCTCCCAACAGATTACTCATCAAAGTGTGTGCC